>BLKR01000420.1:0-302500 GCA_011170035.1 Teleogryllus occipitalis
GACGTGGTAGGGGTAGCGTGTTTACCCTTAATAGATGAAAAGAAAGAGAATGAAGGAAG
This sequence comes from Teleogryllus occipitalis, assembly GCA_011170035.1. Classification (NCBI taxonomy): domain Eukaryota; kingdom Metazoa; phylum Arthropoda; class Insecta; order Orthoptera; family Gryllidae; genus Teleogryllus; species Teleogryllus occipitalis. Next base: position 60 of record BLKR01000420.1, read on the forward strand.
GGAGCAGGAGAGAGATAATCCTAGAGGTACAGTGAGAGGTAAAGGTAGAGAGAGAGGGAAGTAGAGGAAAGAGAGAGACCGAGAGAGAGAGAGAGGCACAGAGAGAGAGAGAGGCACAGAGAGAGAGAGGCACAGAGAGAGAGGCACAGAGAGAGAGAGGCACAGAGAGAGAGAGGCACAGAGAGAGAGAGGCACAGAGAGAGAGAGGCACAGAGAGAGAGGCACAGAGAGAGAGGCACAGAGAGAGAGAGAGTTGCACAAAGAGAGAGAGAGTTGCACAAAGAGAGAGGCACAGAGAGAGAGAGAAAGAGGCACAGAGAGAGAGAGAGAGAGAGGGGCACAGAGAGAGGCAGAGAGAGAGAGAAAGAGGCACAGAGAGAGAGAGAGAGGGGCACAGAGAGAGGCAGAGAGAGAGAGAGAGTGAGGAGAGAGGGAAAGAGAGGGAGTAGAAATGATGTGGAGTAACCAATGTAAGTTTACTGCGTCGTTGCAAATAGACTTGATAGGAAGGCTATTGAAGGGAGAAATTTATGAAAATAAAAGTCTTACAGATTGAGAAAGAATTTAGAAAAGTGTGGAATTTTAAGACATAAGATATTGATGTAAATTAATGAAGTGAGAGAGAAAAAGGTATTCAAAATGAAAAAAATACGCATGAGACAGAAGATGATAAAAATTGTGAGGAAACAAGCATAGGTCGTAGGATTTATGACCCGAATGAAATGAATGTGTCTGACCAATTAATAATTTGTGCCGTTGAATTCCCTCATAAAGCGAAGTCACTTTGTATGAAGAGATGAAAGAATAAAAGCTTAAAGAACAGAAAAGGGGGATTTTGAAATAATATAACACGATAAGACATTATTATATAAATTTCGTGTTTTAAAGAAAATGAACTTTCTGGTAGACAACTGGAAAGAAGAAATTTAATAACAGTTAAAAAGTAGGGAAAATGCAAAAGTGAAAAAATGGTATTATTGACTCACAGAAGTACACATAAAACGAGTGCGATTGTATCAACTTAAGTCACGAAATAAAAAGCTTCCAGAGAAAGAGGGAATTCCCCAAAAGAGAGGGAAGTTGAAAGAGAGATAATCATACGGAGAACAAGAGAGCGTGGAGAGAGGCGGAAAAGGAGCAGAGAGAGAAGAAAATGGAACCGTTACAAAGGTAAAGAAAATATAAGAGTTGACAGAAATACGATCATTGACTCGCAGAAACGGAGAATAAAAAAGGGGCAGCTGTATTTCCAATAGTCACGAAAGGAAAAGCATGGGACGAGAAAGAGACAGGGGGAGAGAGTAGGAATTCCCAAGCAGGCAGCGAAGACGAAAGCTAGAAAGAGCTGCTCATCGAGAGGAAGCGAGAGGGCGGGCGGGGGGGGGGGCTCCGCGTGGGCGAGGGCGGAGGCGGGGGGCGTGCCACGCATCCATTGATTGGAGCCGTCGCTCCGGCGCGTCGCCATGGCAACGCGGCTGTGACCACACCCCTCGCGGGCGCCGGCCCAGTGCGCGCCGTCTCTTTTTGCTCCCGCGGTGGCGGCGGCGGCGGCGCCCGCGCCCGCCATGGCGGCCCGAACCCCGCTCCCGCTCCCGCTCCCGCCGCCGCACGCGGTTCCATCCCCCGCTCATGCATAATGCCCGGCGGAGGCTGTGCTGCGCTGCGCGGTGCGAGGCCCGAGGGCCGGGCGCGGAGCAGAGCGGGGCGGGGCGGGGCGGAGCGGGGCGGGGGAGGGCGGCGCCAGGCCGCGCGACGTCACCTGAAGAAGACACCGCCATTTCCTACCATCGCTCACGGTGGGGCGGGGAGGGGCGTTTCTTCGCAAGTTGCGCTCCAGTTTTGTCAGTATGAAGAGATGAACGGGGACAACCTTTGCCTGTGACGTTTTATGTCTGAATGTCAGATCTTTCAACAGGTGTCAAATGCGCTGGAATTCTGTTTGTTGAATATGGAATAAAGCGTTTGTGGGAGCAGATATAAATCTCATGAAATAAGTAAGGAATCTGATTTAAGATATGGATCAGTAAGGATTCTGATTAATAAGTGTAAACATATATTATTGTAATAATATGAAGTATTGATGCAATCTTCATAATCTTATAAATTTGCCATATGGGTATGTTTTGCTAATTGAGATGCCCTAAATGTAGAGATCTACTTGATTCCCTAAGTCTCTAGATACTCAATTTTTTGGAGTATTCAATGACAAGGAAATGAGTTATTAAAGGCAAGTCAATTACTGGCCGAAAGCAGAATCTTTTGCATGCAGTGTTAGTAATGAAATCTGAGTAAAACTTGCAATAAGGTTCGTTTGTAACTCTTCAATGTACTGCTAAATAAGTTTATGTCGTTTGATGTGCATTATCGCTATGTCTAAATGAGATTGGGGGTAAACAGCGGCATTTTGAATAGCTTTTTCTCTCGATTTCTTCAACATCAATGAAAACTTGTCAGGCGAAAATGTACTGGAAATTGCTTGCCACCACTCTCCGAGAGGTCATTTAATTTAAGGAGCGAAATGGAGGGAAAGACGAAAGAAACGTCTTAAATAGTGCCATCGATTCCGCGTTTCTGATCCTTTTCAACGATCGCCCAATGCCATCGACTGTTCCCTCATAAAGCGAAGACAAAAACCACCTCAGTGCAATGAGAAAAAGGAAGAATACTATTTCGCCATAAAAGTCGACCAAAACGAAAGAAGTCGCTTTTATTCAGTTCTTTTGTCGGTGCCGTTAGTTTGGGAATGGGAGCGGCGTCGTCAGGGGAAGCAGCGTTTGCCCGAATTCTTCGAACATTCTCAGTGTGATGCCGGAGGTATACTTTTTTCCAGGGCCGTTTCCCTGCAAACCCCTTTGTCTCCCATCAACTAAATCAGGTTTGCGCTGGCAGGAAAGGCAAAAAAATGTGAGAGCTCCTCATTCCGGTCGCTTCGCTCGTCTTTATCCCGACTCAAATCCTCCCCATCCTTTCTTTTCGCCTCCTTTGAAGCCGCGACGGTCGTAACAACGACGAGACTGCCTGGCGCCGCGTGTCGGAGAGAGCCTTGATAGATTTGTAATCTACTTTTGCTTGTCATCAAGACAGAAGATGAGTCAAGACCTGGAAGAAAGTGTTATTCAAAAAACATACGTATTTTATCAAAGTTGCGTTCAGCAAGAAAGTACGAGATTTCCAAGTGGATAATACAGCATGTGAAATAAGGTGTGGTATAAAAATAAATAACTGCGTGCTCAAATGGAGATGGTAGAGGACCGTAAATGGATTTTATATATGAAAAGGGTTTATAAACGTAAAAATTAATCATTGGCAAGAAAGTGTTGACAATGGTAAATCATATCGTAAACTTCTAGACGTGCAAATCGAAGACGTGTACGTAGACGTTGACTTTTAATATGGACAATAACGAGCAATTTAAATAATTCTTAAAGGCTAATTCTCTTTTGGTTGCGTACTGCATTCTTTCAAAAATCCACTTCTTAAGAGAAAATTCTTGAGTGAGATATCTTTATTCAAAGGGGAAAAACTTTAAGTGAGGTCAGATTTCCAAAAGTACTTACATAATCTAACGGAATCGTAATACTATTAACTTCATCTTTGACGACAGACGCGGAACGCGCACACCCTCTAAATCGGTATTCCCCGAAGCCTCCCTTGATTCATATTTCCACCACGTCAGGCAATCTTACATTTGGTCTCCCTAAAACGCGAGCCACGAACGTGCCTAGCTGTGAAGAATCATATTCGCCCCTCGGCAGCTGATATAGTTATAGGCGAAGCCTTAGCGGGCGCCTGAGGCGGGCAATCCTCCGTGTAAAGGGATCAGCGCGGGCGAAGACCCACGGCCCTCCATCTGGACGAGGTGACGTCGGGGGCTCTGTAATCCTCCCACCCCACTCCACTCTCCCCAACTGCGCCCGCTCGCTTATTACATTTGTTGGCCCGGATTAAGAGGATTCGAACGCCATCGAGGAAAAATGGACTTCGATGATTTTGTCTGCTATAAACACCAAGGTATTTAAATTAATTCGATGTTCGGATTTTCGTTTCTGATGGAAGTGTGGACGGGAGATTATAAGTAGATTGAAAAGTATGTGACGCGTTCTTTGTGACCGGTTCCTAGGTTAATATCCATAATCTAACACTTTCCTATTTGTGAAAAATATTTAAAGCACAGGTGACAACTTATCATTGAAAATTCGAGATATTTCTAACATGTACGAATTTGACACAAGTATAAGTTAAGACTTTATTCAATAAGGTTTATTCTGTATACGTAGCGGATAGTATGCAAATAAATATAATATTAGTAAATGTATGTGCATAAATGAAGGTGCAGAAGCAAGTTTCATTTCAGTCTCAAATACTTATATCACGGTCTTGGTTGATTGGCAGTTCTTTGCGCGTAAGAATTGAATTCAAGAAAGCACCTCAGAGAGGAGATGAATAAGCAAGAAGCAACGAAAAAATTTACAAAACCTCAGAAATGCGATTCTTTTGATGAACTAATAAACATGCAAATGCTATGACATTTCAGATTTATGTCGGATTGATACGACGTATCAATAAAAATAGCAATCAAGCACATAATTAAAAAATAAACACATACATTTAATTTATGTCCTTACGCTTTCCTCGGGGTACGTAATATGTGTACTTGCAACATGGCTACGAACTGCGATGGTGCTACACTTCCCCAATTATCACCTCGCCTAAGCACTTTGCTGCTCGGGTGGCTGCAATTAATGACGCCGTTACACGTGGCGCGTGGGGCAGAAGCTTGCCAGAGGTGCTGCCGCAGGTAAATTAATTACAGGAGTCACTCGTTAACCTTGACGCTCATATGTCTCATTACTCGAGTTTTCGGGCTCTGAAGTCTGCAAAGGCGCCACAGTTTTAATAGAGGACCGTGCTGGGGAAGAGCTTTGCTGTAATTTTCGTTAAGCCTCGCACTTCCCTATATTGATGAATCAGAATATTTGCTTTCAGTGTGTGAGAGGTTTTGACTGACTAACTTGCAGCATTTATTTGTCTTTTGCTTAAACATTTACGGAAATATTCAAGGCTAACGTTTTACTTTCTTGCTTAGAACTTCCGTGGTATACAGAAAGTTATGTAACGCTGCGACGAAACGGTGATTTATCACCAGTAAAAGTCCTGTTGAAGGTCTCTGATGCCAAAACATTTCGTTCTCACCCGAGCTGAACGTGACTCAACCTACGTCGCTCCTTTTCTAAACAGTGACCAATGGGAGCGATGCGTCATCTTGCCGATATCGCTTCGAATACACAGAAGTAGTTTCCGTAATGCTTATCTAACTATTAAACAGTTCGACGGAGGAAACTGGTCGATACTCAGAAGCATAAGAACAGCGCAGCGATAGATACGCAGCGTAAGAAGGAGCAGTTTGCGACTGTCTCGCCAACCAGGTGCTGCGACGGCGCAGAGGAACATTACGGCCGCCGCCAGACCAAGTCCTCGCAATTCCTTCATGAGTCGCGCGCTTTTCTGTGCCTAAATATAGTAAATTAGTTTATATAATGCGTTGTTAATGAAACATCACGGTTTGTGTGAACTTGATGCAGAAAAAAATTGTTTACGGCAAAACGTCTGTTCGTTTTCGAAAATTTCAATGGTTTGTAATTTTTATGGGTCTTCTTTGAACTGCGTTATTGTAGATATAGATATTTCTTCTTAATGAAATCTCTTCTTCAAAATTAGATCTTTAAAAGGACATGTCATTTAAGGTTAGGTAAATATTTCCCAAAATATGAGTAGTTTTCGCTTGATTTTGCACGCAATAAGGGTAATTATAAAAACAAGGTTTTCTCAAAAACAGCTCCAAATTTTTGCTTCCACTTTTTGAATAGATGTAGCTAAATGCACTGATTAACATGACATAAACGTTGTTTTCATGTAACCTTTTAATTTTTCAAAACTTACCCAAATGTAGGTTTAAGTAGTATTATAATATTATGTAACAAATAATGCGAAAAAGTAAGTGGTGTTGTATCACCACTAGATAAAATTAGTAATAGTGTCTCGTGGAAAAAGAAACGGACGAACGAACTAATGCCCCTTAACTGAGGAAAATGTCCACCTAACGTTGGTCTCAGATAGGTTTAAAAAATATTTTTAATAAATCCAAAATTGTATCGTTCATTGGAAGAAACTCATACTCCACTTCACAGCCCCTTCTAATATGGTATGTTGAAATTTGAGTAAATGGTAAAACAATGAACAAAACCCTTTACATACTTAATTTAATACTTATTTTTATCTTTAGAAATACTCAATTTGTAAATGTAACGCAATGGTTGTGACTATAAATTAATGTATTCCTGGAAGCTTCTGAAAACGAAAATTTGAAATACATGGAAGCAAAAACGGAATTCTTAAAGACTGCCTCTATTGACAGCAAACAAACTAGATCGTCTGCTTCCCTCCCTCTTCTCTCCAAAAAGGCGCTCTGAACGGCGTCGTGCTCGACGGTCACCGACCAGCGGCACAATTAGACCCGGCCAGCGAGGCTGAGAAGCTGGGAAGCCGCGAAGGAAAAGTTTCCTCAGCGGCGCGCCGCTTGTGTTTCTCAGGAAACTTTTCCTTCGCCGCGGCGGCGAGAACTACTCTTGCGATGCGAGACGGAATTACATTCATTGGTCTGTGTTAGTCATTGGTCTGTGAACCTTAACGGTTCTAAGATCTGTACTTCGTAAATATAAATGTAATTCCAGTCAATAAATTATTTACAAGATTTGCATTGCACCATTTTGGGTGTCGACCTGGATGGCCGAGGTGGCTAACAGAGTGCACTGTGTACCGACTCTGCGCGACAGCCCGAAGAGGTGGTGGGTTCCGAGTCCCATTGGGCATGGTTTTTGGTCCCTTGTCTTTCATGTATGTGTTGTCGGGGAGGGCTTGCTGTTCCTAGATCAGGGGAGCCCGCAAGTGTGTTGGTGTCTAGTTATGTCTGTGCGTCCCATCGGGCGTTCAGGGCTGTTGGCGGGATAAATAAACCCTAGGAAAAAAGAAAAAAATCATATTGGGTCTAAAAACATAGGTACAATATATACAGCTGTATGACGTGTAAACGGCAGTTGTTTCCGCTGGCCTTACCCAGCGGATAGAAAGCCTTCTCTGGCACTGAATTGGTGTGTTCCGCTCGTCGCTTACACTATTGTCTCACGGCTACTACTTACTGCTTTTTTCAATGTCACTTTACGTGGCTCGCGGCGTCTGCTAAGAGCCGTCGAGTACGCATACGTAGGTGCAGAGCCCAGGCAAATTTGTATACATAACGGAACACGAGATAACTTCGAGAGCGGAGTGCTTGTCATGTACCTAACACAACGGTCGTAACGTAAGAAAGCGACCTAACACTGTTCACTCCTGGGAACACCCGTGGGAGAGGAAAAGTCCGCCCTTACGTTATGCCCTCTTCACTTCTCAACGCCATTGGTGTGTAGAATCGCACAGGAACGCTTGTGGCTCTGGTATTCATAGGTGTACATTACTACAGTTTGATTATGTAGTATCAAAAGGATATTGGGTGGTGACGATGGTGTTGATACATGTGTTGGATGCGGCGCGGTTCTCCCTGGCAGACGCCGGAAGAGGCGGTGGAGAGGATTAAAAACGTCTAATGCGAACGCTTTGAAAGATGGCGTGTTAGAGCGGTAGACAGGTAACCCTGCAGCTGAGGTGGATGTGGTGTCGGCCATGGCCCAGCGCCACCGCGTCCCAGGGGAGGCGGCGGCGGCGGATGAGTAATGGGGGCGGCGGTCTGGAGGCGGCAACGTGAAAATATCTGGCGAGGCGGCGCGGCGCGGCGCGGCGCGGTGCAGCGTCGTCGGCGGAGGCGGTCTCCCGGAAATTGAGGTCGCCCCCGGTCGGCGACAAAGCACCGAGATTTATTGGGGGGCGGGTCGCGGCTGGATGGCCCCGGGAGCGCGCGCCGGGGACGGTGCGCGGGTGGATGCTCCCAGGAGGCCGCGCGCGTAGGTGGCGAAGGCGGCCGTGGGGTGTGATGGGAGCGGTCGGAGGGCGGGGATGGGGGAACCGGTGACGGCGGAGTGTGGACCAGCGATCGCAATGCAATGAGAGGTGGCAGTGGTAGAGATGAGTGGTGGCAGGGGCAGAGAGGAGTGATGGCAGTGGCGGTGAAGAGTGGTGGCAGTGGCGGAGAGGAGTGGTGGCAGTGGCGGCGAGGAATGGTGGCAGGGGCAGTGAGGAGTGGTGGCAGTGGAGGTGAGGAGTGATGGCAGTAGCGGTGAGGAATGGTGGCAGTGGCAGTGAAGAGTGGTGACAGTAGCGGTGAAGAGTGGTGGCAGTAGCGGTGAGGAATGGTGGCAGTGGCGGTGAAGAGTGGTGGAAGTGGCGGAGAGGAGTGGATGGGAACGACGGGGATGATGCGGATATCGGAGGTGATGCTGGTGATGAGATGGGCGCAGTGGTCTGGGCCGGCAGCGAAGACGGAAGGAGGTGGCAGTGGAGATGGCAGTGGAGATGGTGGCAGTGGAGATGACAAAGGCTGTGGCGGCAGTAATAGTCTATTTTTTGACAAAGAGCTAAAGCTCATGGATAAACGAGACATGTTTGAAATGGGCGTATTTAATTAAGTAGAAATACTTTCGCAGTATTAGTTATGCGAGGGGAGAGAGTTTAGGTAAGACGGATTTGTCAAATGTACTGGAAAGTTTGCGTTGTTTGGATTCAAGGATTCAGTGTATTAGTCACAGGGGGAGCAAAGCAGGAGCATCACTCATTTGAATATGTACAACTAAAACGAGCTCAATTGGCAATTATTTTGCTAAGCTGACACAAAAAAAACTACTTTAGCATGGATAACGTTTTGAATAACCATTCATTGCACAGCGTTTATTCCTCCGTTTACGCTCCTGCTGTAGCTCTTTGTCAAAAAGGAATCAAGGACAGATGTCGACGGTGTCTGGTCGGGGTAGTGATGATGGTGTTCATGGCGGTGTAGTGAAGGCAGGAGCAGCAGCCGCTGAGGACACGGTGGAGCGGAGAAAGGGGCTAAGGAAGCACGGTGACGGTGCAGGCGAAGATGGGGCGATGACAGGGACGGTGATGGCGCGGCGGCTCGTTTCACGCATGGTGCTTGCAAGAGAGGTGTATCGACAGCGGGTTACTGCACTTTAGGTTAACTCGGAATGTTCCTGAAATAGGCGGCGGAGCCCTAGTTGATTTGGAATTTTTACGCTGTGGTCGTCCAAAACTAAATTTTGGACTAAGATTTTTTCGTAGTTATAAAGTGATGGCCCCACGGGTAGCTTACTGGTCAGCGTGCTCGGTTTCCATGACGCGATCCCAGTTTCGATTCCCAGTCGGGGTAGAATATAGTGTGCTTACTCCTTGCAATGTCCCAGTATCTGTTGCTGTGGCGAAGAGGCAGCTCACTTCTTAGGTTGCGAAGACCAAAATACGGCGGAGGGATGTCTATGTGCTAACCACATGTACCCCTTAACCATGGTCGCAAGGTCGGGACGCCACTGGTAGGCCTTGGCCCCTTCAGGAGCTGTTGCGACAGAACAGACAGGCATAGCAATAGCATTCCATACTATTTTAATGTGATGAATGTTCGGATTCTTTTACTTAATTCACTACTAATTTGTAACCCTTGATTAAAAACGATCTGGAAGATGCGTGGCATTTCTATTGTAAATTTCAGATATATTTTCTTGATTTTTGAAGTCCCCTGCTTCTAGTAAGTCGCAAAATGTACGTATAATTTTAAAATTTTTTAAGAAGATTCATAATTTAATTAATTCAATAAGATTAATTGCATATTCAAAAATTAATAAGTTAAATAAGCGAGAAATGTAATTTTTTGAGAAAATAGAATGTTTAAAATTGCTGCATTATATTTTTAAACGTTTGCCACTAAAACATATTTTAAGAGAACTCCAGAATTGTTTTTTCCTAATAATTGTCATTAAAACTTTTTATAAAAGTTAACCATTACTACACGCAAGGCATATTATTTCGTAACGTATACATTTTTCGTACATTAATTGAAGGAAGGTTCTAACATGGCAAACTAAAATTAATATTTTTTATATATTTATGTTCTTAGATGTGAAATATCATATTTGCAACTTCAGGAACAATATTACTGTTATTTTTTCTCTTTTACCTTCTGTTTACAGAACAGTTATCTAATCGTGACAATGGACTGTTGCTACATTGCTGAAGGACATAAGTTTCTTATTTCCATGCACAATATAATTCTAGGTCCTTAACACATCTTCTCCGCTAAGAACTTACTCCACGAGCAACCACTGGTTCATTCACCATAATCTCCGAAACATCGAGCAGATGTGACTCGTAAGCTCGTGTCGGCCTTAGTACCTTTCTTATCAGGGCAGCATAGATCGTGAACTCATCGGTGTTTATACAGGTGACAGGTAGACAATACAGGTTACGGGGGTAGGAATAGGTAAGAGTGGACAGAAGCAGGTTTATAGGTGATACATAATAAATATAGAAAGTACACAACGGCACAACATAACTGAATATCCACACTGGCCTTACATGGTATTCAAATAAACAACTTGATAACTTGAGCACAATACTCCAGTCATCAGCTGCTCCTGGCCAGCAATGAAAATGAAAGAAATGGAGGCAAGAGAGTTGTAAAGGTATATCTGATAAACAAGTAAAGCCCTACCTTTCTCCAACACACGAGGAAATATCCACTTCCAAGACGGAATACAAATCCGCGATGCTTCGAGCCCTTAAAGAAGAGATACGTCTCCTAAATGATCTCCAAGATTGTGACATTAATCTCTTTTTCGTTCATTTAAGTTAATTTCATACAATCTTATATGTTTTACGTCCGAGCAAATTTTCAGATAGTCATTTGGTCATTGACACCATTGTCACCGTAACAAAACCACATAGAGGCCATTTCAATATTTATTTCAATGCTGGAGTGAAGATTCCGTTTCAGAGAATGCAAAGCAAGAGTTTTGCTACATCTCCCGGTGACTTTAAGGTATCATCTGCATTAGGAGAGCAGTCGGACGCGAGTTAAGTACCAAAATGACATCAAAGGCTCCACAAATCATCCTCGAAACACTGTTTGGATATTGCGCTTTGAAATGGGGGTTCATCGGAGCAGTACAATAACGCTGCTGTACTGCGTTTCGTTGAACGTGAGAGCAACGGTCGATGGGTGGGGGGCCAGTGGGATGAGAGGGGGGGAACTGTCGCAGTTCGTGGGCGACGTCCTCTAGTGGCAAGGGGAGGTCGAGGACGGCGGTGGCTTTGTCGCGGCGAGGTCTCTCTCGGAACAGAGCGGGGGGCAAAGCCTTGGAGATGTGTGGTTACCTTCGACAAGAGGGGGAGTAGTGCGGCAGAGCTTATGGTAGCAACCACTGATCTTATCCTTTCAAGAGTCGATCAAGATTAACAAGGTAGGCTATAGAGAAAAAAGAAATAGTTCTTTGTATAAGGTTGATTGAAATAGTAGAAAAATGAAAAAAGATTTGGAAGACATTATAAATTAGAAAGCATTGGAATACTGTTTGGGGTAAGAAAGAAATCGAAAGTGGATTGGAATATAAATGTAGTGAATTGCTTGATGAGTGAAAATAAACGCTTAATAGAAAATATGTGAATGAATATAGTATTATAAAAACTGAGTTAACTGTTAAATTAAATTTAAAATATATGAGAGAATTGACTTTCGATAGAGAAGTACGCTGTGTTCCTAACGTAATATTTAAAAAATGAAACTATTTAATCAGTAAGATATTATTTCGATCTCGTAGTTTTACTTTAACTGTTCAATTGACTAGCAACTAGTTCAATTAACTGGTTCATTAACAGTTACACACTCGTGAATACTGAGCATTATGAATTATTAGAGTGCGTAATAATTGTGGCAATTCACAATCCTTTTTAGAGATGTCTAGCTCACTAATCTGCAGTACGGTCGCAACCACATTTACACTCTCTAGATTTCTCTAACAAGTTCAGATACCTCAATAATTCCAAAATGTGATGAAGACATCTTTTTCTCTCCCGTTAAATCCATAACCCTATCTCCTCCCCATTTATTCAGAAAAAAATGGAGCTAAATTGAGTAATCAAGAGACGATTCGCTAAAACGAGTGAGAGTTACTACGTTGTTTTTTTTTGTGGCTTTTAGTGATAACAAATAATACTTTTACAAGTCTAATAAAGATACTGATTGGAGAATAAAAACACGTATTCTGAACACTTCCATCAATGAGAACAAACCTTCGGAATCAAAATTACGATGAGCGACATCACAGCAAAGGTTTAACGCAAGGAGAGAGGGTCGTGAATGAACGTGCGTATATGGTGGGGACGGGGTGCGCAATCAGATACGGAGCAGTGCTTCGCGCGCGGCAACAGCGCAAGGGCATGGAGCGACCATGACTAGGGCGCGTGCGTGTGCGTGGTCGGGACGGGGGAGCGCAAGACTGGGTTGAGACCGCAAGGGAAGGGGGGCGGTGACTGCGGCGAGCCGAGGAGTAACGGTATGTCGACACGCGACGCTATCGTCGCCACCGCTACTGCCACCGCCACCCTCAGCTGCCGCCCCATTACTTCCCCCATCTTCACCACCCCAACCGCATCCTTCATCAACTCTCCTCATCACCGCCGTAATTTCTGGAGTCGCTGTTGTCACCGCTTGCTCTGACTGCGCGCCATCACCATCTTCGCAATCGATTTTGCGCCGTCCTGTTTATTGCTGTAATGTTATGTTAGTACGTAAAAATTACTCCCCAATGACCTATTCCAACGCCTCCACCCTCATTGTAGTAAACACGTCACTCTTATATTCACAATTATAAGTCTTAGAACTACAAACGCCTAAATGGCTGCATCAACATCATTATCGCTGACACTATTTACTTCATTGCTCTAGAAGCGCCAAATCCGGCACCACCACCACCACTGTTAATACTTCAACTAATGATATATTATTTCTTTCTTTCACAGTTTTACATCGTTAAAACATTTTACTGTTACCAAAAAATTCTAATTCTTTACATAATTTTAATTTTATTTTTCCACTTGTCCAGGTCTTCATAATCTTTATCTGTTAAATTATTCTGTTACAAAAGCCCATCAATTTCTCTCAACCAGCTATCTTTAGGAATTTCCCTTTTCTTACTACCCAATACTAAGATAACTATTAACAATTCTACTTCCTGCATCCCCTCCATTTCTGAAACATCTACCGCCTATCAATACTTTTTGTTTTACAATTACATCAATCCCACCTCACCGCCATTAGGACACTCTATACCACCTTCATAGCCATTTCCTCCACAAGTTTCAATGGCCTTCCACCAGGAAGGGCAGGGTGTGGCAAGGCTTGCGTGCCGGAGCCCCGCTGCTCAAATTTAATTTCATGCCCGCGACTCCCCCACAGGCCAGCACTCGCGCTGCCCACTCGGACACGCAGCCAGCCCGGAAACGACCGCGCGCCGGAGGACTCGGCCTTCCGGGATTTCTAGCGCGTCGTCGCCTCAGAGCAGCGGGGATTAGGTCAACACCCACTCACGCACACTCTTCATGATAATATTGTTTCGTCTGTCATGCTGTTGTTATCGTAGACACACAGAATGACGTTTTATAGCAATCTGCTTTTTCACGTTTCATCTTTTGTTAACAAGTCCATCAAAAGGTCTAGAAGAGCTTTTGAAGTTTGTTAGAGATGCAAGTTAAGTTTAACATGCAATTTCTTTTTAATAATTGTCTAGGAATATATTCATTCCTGCTTACGTCTACTTCGTCTTACTTTTACGAAACAAGAGAGACATTAGAAACTAACTTCCCATCGTTCATATCTATAGAAGTTGTGTTTCTTTTGGCAGTTTTTATTTATCTGAAGATTATTGTTCTCTGAAAGGAAGAACCGCACGTGCAGAAACATAATTCATGTGAAATGAATACTAATAGCATTACAGGAAATTACGATGGTATCGAACTGCTCTCGATGGATGATCATTTGTTCAACGCAAATCTAAATACATTTGTCACAAATTTGAACAAACAAACCATTGTATCGTATGAGTACACATGAGACTTCTAAAGTAATTTTTTTCCTCATTAATTCCTGAGATATAAAGAATATTATTTTCAAGGAAGTCAGCGTTTCCATTTTAAATCTTTCCTTCGTGCGGTTCAAAACTTACAATAAATATGAGAGCGCTGAGATGATAGAAGAGCACTTGAAAGAATTTCTTTTGCACACATTGCGAATACCAAATTAAGATAATTAACCCCTTCTTTATTTAGGACGTTCCTTTTAAACCCGTCTTTTAAAGACACTCTTTCCTTTGCCTGAGGGACCAAGACCTTGCGGGGTTTGAGGAATAAGTTGGAGAGTTGAGAGAAGTTTGGTTGGAAAGCGTTGAGGTATGCGGTGGGGGCAAGCGAGAATGAGTTGGGAGCGAGAGAGTTGGGTGAGTTGGGAGCGAGAAGGGAGAGTTGGAGAAGCGAGAAGGGTGAGTTGGGAGCGAGAAGGGTGAGTTGGGAGCGAGAAGGGTGAGTTGGGAGCGAGAAGGGTGAGTTGGGAGCGAGAAGGGTGAGTTGGGACCGAGAAGGGAGAGTTGGGAGAGGCGAGAGCGAGTTGTGAGCGGCGAGAGCGAGTTGTGAGCGGCAAGGCGGAGTTGTGAGCGGCAAGGGGGAGTTGTGAGCGGCAAGGGCGAGTTATGAGCGGCAAGGGTGAGTTGTGAGCCGGGAAAGTGGTTGGAGATTAATGAGTGAGGAAGCCTTTGGACTGAGAGTTTCGTGGCGGGGGACGGGTGGGCGGGGCGAGGAGCGGCGCGGCGGTCAACGGAGCGCTCCAGCCGGCGGGCAGCGCACCTTCCGTGCAGCGCCGCGGGGCACGAGAGACGGATTTTCCGTGCAGCCTTCTTTACGAGCTCCCGCCCTGGGCGCCCAGCGCCGGCGCCAGCCTGTCTCCGCGCGCAGAAGCAGCTGCTTCCAAAGTCAAATCGCGGCGCCGCCCGCCAGGCGCTCCCCGGGGACGGAGGCGGAAATGGAGGGCTGCGGCTAGGAATAGACCGGCGCCAGATGGAGAGGCCGGTTGCCGCATGGGTCAGGTCGCGGTGACAAGACGATGCGGGAAAAGAGAAGAAAGCGATTTTGGAATTTCAAGGTTGGTAGCGTGAAAAAAGGTAAATAAAGAAACTGGCTTGTTTTCGGCGGTTCTGAAATATTTAAACAGAAAAAATCTTATACACTATTATGTGTGCACTTAAAATTCGGTGCTATTGATTAATATGAAAGAACCAGGTGTAAATATGAAAATTACTCAGAAGGGGTGTTATTAAAATGTTGAGTGGTCATTGGATACCTTAAAGCATTGTACCGATATTTCTTATATTTGTAACTGGTTTAGACAGATAGCGAAAGAAAGTAAATGCAAGTGAAAAAGAAAGAACGAGGGAAGTAATTAAATTTTGTCGAAAGACGGCACTGAAACGTTACAGACGGAACAACCACAAAAGAAAGAGGTAAGGTCGTAAGTTGCACTGCTGGAAAGAAACTTCCAAAGGGCACATGGAAGAAAGGGCACCAGAGAAAGTCCTCGCAGTTACTCCTCGTTTCCTCAAAGGGCACAAGACCTCTGGCTGCGTCCCTGGGCAATCGCCCGACCGCCTGGCCAGTGCGCCCCCACGCAGAAGGCTTTTGTGACGGCGGCGGCGGCTCCGCGCGCTGGTTCGCTTGAGAGGATTCACCGCAGCCAGAAGCCAGCGCTTGTTTGTGGGACGCGGAATGTCGGCGTACTTTTAATTGGCTCAGGCCGGAAAGAGGACGATGGCCGTATATCCGCCGAACGCACTGGAACGTGGCTACGGAGAAGTACTTTTCGTGTAACTTATGGCACCGTTTATTTGCGAATATTATTCTAGAGTTAAGGAAGTTTTCGAAATTTATTCTCAGACAATGAAGCAGTGAGAATGAAGTAGGAGCTGTTGAGAGAACTCGGTAGAAATCGCGTTACGCATTTTAAGTGAGAGGCAAATTTAGCTGCAAGGAAACAGTATTATAACATAGGACATTCCAACACAAATATGAAAGAGATTAATAAAATTATTTCATACCTTTTTAATATCTTTCACTACCATTTCTAATATAAAGTGCGTGTTTCATCTTCGTTTAGTACTATATTTAGCGCACGATTAAACAATATACAGGATATGAAGTGCATGCTTCTCTCAATTATTCACAAAACTCTGAAAGTTTCTACTCTTTTCTAGACGATATATCTTGTATTTTCAATAGCAGAGTTTCTTTCCTCAATTTATCTCTAAAAATATTCTGCAGCGAGGATACATAAATTTACGTCTAGACACGAAGGCAAAGGCACGTACTCTGAAACAACAGCTCCTTCTTCCCACTCAATGCACGTGAAAGCCGGAGAGATTTTTGGCAGAATATTCGCCAGGGCTCTCACCTTCCGAGATGAAAAATCTGATCGGGAGCGCCTCCCGCATCACTGAGTCTCTCCCTCTCCGCTGCACTCCACCCCTTCCCCTACACAGCCAGTCCCGCCTTCTCTTTTCCTTCCTCCCCACCTCCCCACCCACCCCTTCCGTCCACAGCGACGCCTTTCTCCATCCTTACTACTCACAGACTTCACTGCACCCGCCAGCACTGGCACAGCCCAATCCTGTCCCAGCTCGCCCCAAATCCCCCACCCCGTCCCACCTCACCTCGCTTTGCCCTATCTCGCCCCATTTTGCCGAAGCTCACACCATCTCACACCAGCTCATATAAACTCACAGCTACTCGTCCTAGGTCTCACAAGCTCGCCCGCCCCAGTTCGCATCGGGTAGCCCAAGTCAATTCCACCTCAGCTCATTCCAGACCGCGCAGATATCTCTCTCTCTCTCTCTCTCTCTCTCTCTCTCTCTCTCTCGCTCTCTCGCTCTCTCGCTCTCTCTCTCTCTCCCAACTAGGTTCGAGTCCCGCCGGTGGTGGGATTTTCGACACTAGCTACATAGCTAGGTCACGTTCCGTTGCTGTCTGGACGATAATTCTTGCGGCCGGCTGCTCTGAACGGAAGTTTTTATGGTTTCTCAGATCAACACCAGGCGGTTAACGGAGAAGTACCCTAACAAATGGGCCACGGACCACGCGGGCATTCCTTCCTCTTCCTTGTCCTATCCTCATCCCTTACTTACCACACATTCACATGCCGGAAGACCGGTCGAGAGCTTAGAGCTTGTCGCTGTTGAGGCGGTACCCCGCTGGTGAGAGATATAAGGTTGGAGAAAACCCCTCTAGCCGAAGTTAGGTCGACGCCGGATCTCACCATCCAGCCGGGGAAGATCACTGCCATCTCCCGAGAAAAAAAATACACTACACTTACGACACCAATGACTTAAAGTAGTTGCACGCACGGAATCACCAATCAATCAATCAATCTCTCCCAGCTCATACCAATTTGCCCAACCCGCTCCAGTCGACCGTAGCCCCCACGGCCCTCACAGCCCACCGCAGCCCGCTCTAGCTCGGCCCCAGCCAGCCCTCGCCGCCCCAGACCACTCGTTCGCCCCACCCCACCGCGGCCCGGCCGCCTCGCCCCCACCCCTTCTCCGCCCCGCCAGCGCCCCGATGCGTCTCCTGCGCTCCGGCACCGCTTTTATAAATGCGCCAGGCGTGGGTTCGAGACCCGACGTGATAACGCCGAATCCGATGCCGATATTCAATTTATTCCATGCGCGCGATTTCTCACGTGACGTCAGAGCTCCGCTCGGATTTCGCCCACCTCTTCTCCCACTCGCGCGGATCTCCCTCGGCGCTCTCCGACCTTGGAGGCCAGCTCCTATTTTTCACGCTCTCTCTCTCTCTCTCTGCCTCTCTCTCACGATTTCCATCGGCGTTCTACCTGGCGCTTCTGTCTGTGCGTTTATTCTGTTAGAAATCTCATATGCAATGTTGACTTTGGGTAAAATCCTCAGAGAATGAGTCTCCGAGGACGAGCAAGTGTATTTACTTACTGATACTCAAGTTTTACTATTTTTTCGCTTGAACTCTTCCATCTCAATAATGGAATAATAATCCCTGAAAAAATCTACCGCATATCGATTTAGAAAACTTCTAATTTTTGAGAATATCCTAGTCACACATTCTGGTTAGTTGGCTTACAGCTATGTGGCTGTATAGTACATTGTTTTTAACAATCTTTGTTCTTACTTACATGCATTTTTTTCATTCACGTTCAACTTTACAAAACCCTTTCAAATCTTATTTTCCTTTGAGAAAATACATAATTAACAAAGCACTCTCTCCATTTTTTTAATAGTAAAGAAAAACGCTGAAATTTTCAACTTAATGTACAAATTTACTTGTAAATAAATTTATTATAAGTGTAAAATAACTTGCAAGTCTTGTATTTTAATGTGGTTTACAGATTTGCGTAGTTGAATTGGATTGAACATATTTCGATTTTGCATCTAGTGTATTTTCTTGTTTACGTAACCGTAAGGATACTAGGATAAATTATGAAGAGAAATGAAGGAGAAGAAGAAAGTCCCACGACTTACGCCCAAAAACCAAGATCCTCTGCGACTTGACTTCAATGAGAGAGCATTGGAAGTACGAAACGTGTATCGCACAGGCTTTATGGCCCAGGAGTGGGCCGAGGGTTTGGCATTTGCGTGCTTCGCCGCACAGTGCGTTGGCTTTTGCGCGGCGGGGAAATGCTTGCGGTCCCTCGGTGCGCGTCGTGGCCGGCTGCTGTTGCTTAGCGCGTCCACATTGGAAGCACCGGAGGCAGAGGGACGGCCGACAAGACAAAGCGCGGCTATTTTCCGCTCGATTTCGCGCCACCTATTGTTTGGACCCCAGAGATAGCTGGCGTCGTAGCTCAGCGCCTACGTCGACGACATTGCGGTGGAATTCCGCGCGATTACTTCGGAAGTGTACGGGAGAAAGATGCGATTTCTCCTCGCTTCTCTTTGAGTTATTTCAGGTAATGCTGTAAACGCAGAACTTGCGGTGTAACTTCCATATTTTGCGTGCTCTGAGCTGCTTTTGCTGTAAAGTAACTCTCGTGAATTGTAACGTGTTAAATTAGAGCGTACCGTTCCAATCTCGTGCGATCTAGACAGGCACTGTAATGTTATTCTGCTTTATTTTCACATCGTCCTGTGAAAATGCGAATAAATGCAATGGGTTCTATTTTTTAGATAAGTGTAGTTGGATTTTTTAAGTACTTCATTGTATTACGCAAATACACGATGTTTGGTTCGATAAAGGTCCTCGGATTGAAGCTTCGTTGCCATGATTAATGACGAATAAAGCCCTTTTGATTTATTGTTCACAACACGCTGTATATTTTGGCGTTCATATAATTAATTACGTATTAGAATACACTTATTTTGTGGTTTTATATTTCTTTTAATATACTGCTCATGACGTAACTATCAATGGAGAAGACTTCATGAACAGAATATTAATGATACTGCTGCAGGTTTAAAATAATATTTCGGCTCAGATATTCAAGTTTCAAATACATATACTAAAACTAAAAATGTGACCCCTGCTAGCAAGCTCTTCATTTGATAGATGTTTCTTGTTAATTAATAGTTTTATTTTGTGATGTTTGTTTCCATATTTAATTTTTATGTTATACGGCTGTCATTATTTGTACCAAGTAATTGTTTGAAATTGTTTGAAAATCATAGAATAACATCATTGTAGTTCAGAGGGAACCCAAATACGACCACAGTGAGAGAATTCTACAAAATTATTTGCAATTTATAAAATATTTATTTTCACGCTGTCAACCTAATAAAAGAAAAATATTAGGTAATCTTTTAAAACTGAATAGTCCCATTTCCACAAAAAATTGCGCAATTTCTTTTTAATCGACAAACATGTTCTATGTGCCTAATTTGCTTTCTGTGTACAAAAGCGTTACTTGTTTGAGTATTCTGATACAAAATACGACAGTTCTTGCCATATGTGTACATCATTGTAGTGTTATGGACAAATTTATATCACAGAGGAAGTTGAAATCAGTTTTCTAGACGCTGATTTCCATTATCTTTTTCTCCCGAACCGTCACATATCAACAATATATTTTGGAGGAAACCAGTTTCGAAAAGATATTGTTATGTGAAAATTCATCTTCTAAAGAAATTTCGAAGACTAAAGCTCGGTATGTGCTCGTAATCCACAGAATCCAAACTCTGCTCAAACTACACAAAATCGTGCCTCGCGTACGGGAAGTCGCGAAATTGTATCGGCAGATGTTCTAATAGCACGGAAAAGTCCAGTGATTTCAATGCAATCTTGTCACCTTAAGTTATGATTTTTAAAAACTACAAATTGTTGTATTGTTTGTTAAATAATTTATATAAAGTTTATAAATTGACTCCGATGGCTCATGGTTAGCGAGCTAGCTTTCTTTACCAGTTTCGATTTCGAGAGGTGGCAAAATAAACTGTCGCTTTTCACTCTCATGGTTCAGTTCGTATAACTAGTTTACGAGGTGTAAGCGTCTCGCAAGTAGAGTACGCCAATAAATGGCGTAAGGGGTTGCGACTGCATACCACGGGTCCCTCGACCACAATACCGTCAAGATGCGACGCCATGACATGACCATAATGTGATGAGGCTGCAGTGTTAAAGTACATAATACAGAATTATAAAGTTTTACCCATGGCAAAATGTAAGAATTGGGACGAGTTAACGTAGAAATAATGCTCTTCTGAAGACTGTATTATCTTATGTACCATGCTCCATACGTTACTGACAAACTTGGGTAATAGACAATCTTTGTTATACAAAGGAAGGAGTTCACAGTATTACAGAGTAATACATAACATGCATTTTATTTTGGACAAAACAAATGAGTTTATAATGACTTGCTGTTTCCACAATCCTCGTTTAGCTCGCAGTCTTAGCTTTTTCGAATATAAAAACAAAAATATAGTTTAGAAATTCTACATCAACGTGAAAATACGAATTACATTCCTTCGCTTTCATTATCCCTAAAATATTTTCGATAACATCCGCTATGTTTTCCATCGTACCATACCAGAACAAAACACGAAACGGACAGAAAAATACAATAGGAATCCAGGGCAGACCACATTATTACCATCGAGCGACATGTCCTTCATGAAGGAGTGGCATTCGCGGGGGCGGGCGAGGGGCGGCTGGAACGAATCAATTCTTAATGTGCGCGTGGTGGATGGGGCGACAAAGCCAGGGCGGCGAGCCATGGGGGAGGGAAGGTCGTACGGCAGAGCAGGACGAGGCAAAAGGAATTGGGACATAATACTGTAGGGTGTTGCAAGACTTGGTTGATTGTGAAGGGTGGTCTAGGAAGGTGGAGGGAGAGAGAAAGCTGTGCTGGAGGGGTGTAGCGACGTGGGTTGGCGAGGGTGGTTTGAGAAGGCATGGAAGAGCGGCGCAAGACACTTCGAGTCACCGACGATGGCATTGGTAATGTAGTCAACGTGCGCCGTGGTAACTGCAGAAAGCGGCTGGGGTGGCGAGGAACTGTGGGGAAAACGGAGAGAGGCTCGTTGTAAAATAAAAAAAAAGGTGACTATGAGTGACGAAGAGCGTCAGAACGGCGGGAAGCGTTGGGCAATTGAGAAGTGGGAACGAGTGAGTGGGATGGGAGTTGAGAAAGGCATACAGCAACGGGGGATGTTTCTGGAATATAAGAAGCGGAACTAAAAGGAGGTCTAGGACGGTGGGGCATGATGTGAGTCGACGTGGGACAATGGTGAGTTACGTGGGAAGTGGTGGGACAATGTGAGGAGTTTTGGGGATGTGAAGAGGCCTGACGTGGCGAGGGTCGACGTGGGGGAAAATTGGACGACAATGGGACGTTACGCGACATGCTGCGAGATGGGGTGACGTAAGACAACGTAGGGGACGTGGGGCGAGTGGGGCGAGTGGGGCGAGTGGGGCGAGTGGGGCGAGTGGGGCGAGTGGGGCGAGCGGGGCGAGCGGGGGGCGAGTGGGGCGAGTGGGGCGAGTGGGGCGAGTGGGGCGAGTGGGACGTGTGGGACGTGTGGGACGTGTGGAGCGACGTGGAGCGACGTGGAGCGACGTGGAGCGACGTGGGGTGACGTGGGGTGACGAGAGAAAATGGTGTGGAATCGTGAGGTGACGAGGGGGGCTTTTGGGCGGTTTCGTGGCGTGGAGCGGTGGGGGTGACTTAGGGCGATGTAAGGCAACACGAGGCGTGAGAAGCGGCGCGAGGCAGCGGGAGGCGAGGAGAGGCGTCGCGGGGTGGGGTGGGGAAGGGCGAGGCGAGCATGATTGCGTGCCATCTATCATCGCCCTCCGCGCCCACCGGACAGGCGAGCGCGGGGCGCTGCGGCTGTCGATGTGGCAGGGCCGGCGGCGTTTTTGTGTCCGACTGCTCGCCCTCCGTCGCGAGGGGTGGCGCGCTGTGTTTATTGTGGGTTGTAAATGCGACTGGCGAGCAAGAAGAGGAATATTTTAATACTGAAAGAGGGGAGCAGCAGCTAGTATTCGTGACAACTGCGGTATGGTAGTGCTTGGATTTGGCTTAACCTAGGACGGAAGCTTTGCAAGGAAGACGAATTTGGTTTTAAAGATTAGCTGGGGAGAAGTGCTTCATACTTTTGTTCACACGTTTGCGCTGTTGCGCGGGGTCACGGCGCTGCTTCAATTACAGCTCACATTTTTTTAAATTGGTTATTTAAGGTCGCATCAAGGTCATTAGCGACCACTATTGGTGTTAACGGTATGATAACTATGAAGGTGAAACGATATGGTGATGATAAGGGGTGAAAGAACTAACACAAATACAACCGTGCCCGAGGCGGGACTTGAACCCGCGACCCTTCGATCCGAGATCACTCCGACACTACTGTCTTAGCAATCTAGACAACCGGGACGACCGTGTTTTTTTGTTAGTCCGTTGCGACGGATTGAAAATTTAAAGTAAATTTCCTTCTTGTATCTAACTTTTGGGCGATTTTACCCTTCGCGCTGGTCACATAGCATTGAACTTAATAATTAACATAAAAAGTATGATATAAATAATGAATATTTCACATAAACATTTCACCATAACGAATAAAACAAATGATTTAATATGCGTATTAATACATTAATTTTATAGATACGTTTGTAATTTTATACATACTAAACAGTGCAACATTTTAACGACAGAAAGAATATAAATTATTTCATTATATACTTGCGTAATATCTCACTCATTTTTTATAACTTTAATAACATTTAAAATACACATTTCTCCTTGTATAATTAGACATACTTAATAAAAGAATATTACAGTATAGTGATAGACAAATTTTCACTGGATGTATTTTCCATTAACATGATATTGTGATTTGGCAATCATTATTAATGTATATAATATATTCCGTTTTGGTCTTTACGCAACTATTTTCTATAGTCATTTCCTCATCGTTCCTTTGAGGCGTGCGCGGACAAAACTTGCGTGCGCCACGCACGGTCACGCCCTGCCGCGCCCTGCCAGCGACGGTGCTGCCTCCTAGCGGCGTGCGGCGCACGCACGCTGTCGATAACCTCCCCGACGAAGCCCCTCCCTCGCTGCATTGGCATTCCGATGAAGATCACACGCGCGTAAAGTGCATTCGGAGCGCTCGCAGCCTCGCGTGCCACGCTCGTGATCCGATTGCCAAGTGCGTGTCGGGTGCTGTGCTCGACGCAGCTGCCTCCCGTCGGCGCTGTTGCCGCTATGCCAGACTGTGGTTTTTGGTTTCTACGTTTCAAAATTATTCAAATTGGCAAGATTTGTGTTTCTAACTTGGCCAGTGATTTTGGGATACAGGTTATTTCAAAACTATAACAGAGTAAAATGAAACATAAATGCTCAACATTCATGATATTTCAAATGTTAAAATATCATGACTCCATAAAATATCAAACTTCAAATAAAATGGACTCTGAAGAGAACAGTATTGATCGAAATGCATAGAAGATATTGAATTCATAAAGCATTTTTGTATATATATATATATATATATATATATATATATATATATATATAATTAAATTATAAACTCAAGAGTTCATGACTATTTAGAGACTTCTTGACTCATACCACTTTCGCCTCCCTACTTCCCGATTACTATCTTCCAGGGAAGGGATCAGTTTTAGAGCAATAATGATACAGAATAAAAAGTCGATATACGTATTAAACATTAATTCTTTAAATAAAAAATAGTTCTATGAACTGCTTATTTTCAGTTGTATTTGGAGCACTGCTTGTTGAATGTATTCGGTAGCATTTAAATTAAAGGTGGTTAGGCGGGAAACGATTTTCATTGCCTTATTACCTCCGTCCGCAATCGCATAAAATTGTTAGAGTCCACATGTGGAATGGGATTGAATGTGTGAGCAAGTTAAAATTTCATTTACAACTCTCCCGATTTTGTTCTACGTGTCACAGCTACGTATACTGCTGCCTCTTCTAGTTGCAATGGAGCGCCTGTGTGATGCAACCCGCCGTACACAGGAGTTATTTACTGCCGCCGCAGGATGCTCGGGGGCTGGCGCTAACCTGGTCGATATTACACTCAGTCAAGTGCAAAGGGTCTTCAGTTCCTGAAGGCTCTTGCTGCACACTTAAACACGCTAGTTAATAAATACTAGTTTCATTCAATATTTTGATAGCAATGATTTTTCTACAAACTCAGAATACACCAATTACATTAATGTATGGTAATACTGGAAAATGTTGGTCTTTCTTTTTTTGTGAAAAAACTCAACTTTGTGGATAATGAAACAAAGTTTGAGAATACGTATTTTTTCTGAAAAGGAATAATTGGACTGTCTTAATTACATTAAACTAGCAGGTGTGAAGGACTTATCATAAAATATTTGTCAATACAGATTGGATTTTGACATCCAAAAGTAATGTGCAAATGGGTGGAGGAATAATATGGAGGAATATTTCCAAGATATAAAATTTATTTTTTAAATTAAATTATTTCACTTAATACTTCAGAAGTTTTGTATTTCAAATTAACCACAACAACAACAACAACAACAACAACAACAACAACAACAACCAATATTAATTTTTATGAATAAGTATATGATCAACCATGGAAACTTAATTCTAATAATATTTTGCAGCGTTTCGCTCTAAAGATATACTCTTTGAATAGGAGATTTTAATATAATATTCAACAATCAATAAAATTACATAATCATCCTTTAACATTGTCAGTCATCGTCTATTGTAGTCAGCCATATTGTAGCGTCTATTGTAGTCTATTGTAGTTACTCCAAACATTCCTGCTACTCTCGTATTAAGCACAGTGACTATGCTCATTGCAAGTATAAATATAATGTAGACTTCGTCCCAGACTGGTTCCTGAATCCCTTACCACTCCAATATTCGCGCGGGGTATTTGGATATACCATAGTATAGGTTTGTTTGTTAACGCAAATCAGTTAATATAGTTTTCAATTATGCATTGTTGTACTACGTAAATGTAGTAGTTTGTCAGTTGTAGCTAGCTTTGCAATAATGTTTGGAGATCTGCATACCCCGCGCGGCAACCCCACACTAGACCGACTCATATTGTCGCATTTCGTGTGATTAACGAAAATTGATGATAACTAATGTTGGCATTGAATTTATATCATTTATCGCAGAGCTTTCGTACACAGACACCTTTGCAGACGCCATACACCAAGTGAACTTTGTATATTGGTGATCGTTGGCAGTGCCCATAGAATCATTACCGCGGTATTGTGCGCCCTATTTTATCGAGTTTCCTTTACGAAACAGGTGCGTACGTATCTCTTTTATAAACCTCCTTCCTTACCTAATATTTCCTTAATAAGTTTTAGAATTTGGTTTTATGAGTTGCGATATTCAAATACTCCACGCGAGGCAGTGGCGGCTCGTGGGTATTCGCACGTTCGCATGTGCACGTTCGCATGTGCCAAATAACTGTGGTGCAATGCTTCTTAAAAATTTCTTAACATGAGGGGAATACAAGACCTCTCAGAGCGTTTCCGAAACAGTATTTCAAAACACGCGTCGTTCGGAAGCTGCGATTGACAGTCCGCCGCCAATGCCCTTCGTGACAGCCAGATAGAGCACATTCGAGAAATGCGAGCGAGCCATGGGCGTCGGTGGCTCACGCGGGGCTGAAGGGAAAGAGGGGGCACATGGTGGCTTACGGGCGGTGGGAGCACACTACGGACCGTGCGGATATTACTGCGCAGGCGCGACCTCTGGAAGTGCCTTGACATGTCGTGAAGATATAACATTCGGCTAGCACAGGTTTTTAAGAGAAGTAAGTGTGACATTGATGGAAGAAAGTGTGAGATATCTCTCCACTTAAATGAGCTCTCACCCCTTCCAAAGCAATTCTTCGGTAGCGTGTGAAACGCAAACGCATTGCTGTGCAGTGTTGCATTTATATGTATTGTGTTAATCGAATGCTATTTGCACATTTTAAAGGGAGTTGCAATTACAAATCCATTCCTAAGCATGTGAAAACCAAAATGTATAGTTTAAACGTATGTAGGAGGCTACTTTTTAATGCGTTTTGAAAAACCGAAGTTAGAGTGTTTGTTTTTCTGTGAAGTGTGTTTGTACAACTGACAATGAATAGTGTCGAAAATATTAAAATAATATCAATGGAAAAGTCACAGACAAAATTGCTGAAAAGAAACAGCATTTACTGAAGCGACACACTTTGTGTTTCGTCAGTCAGTGTAGACGCCAAACTATCTAGATTTGTTGAGTATTGGGTATAGAAACTTGTACTTTTAAGCTTAAATTTGTACAGCGAGTTTATGGAAAATACTTCATAACAAAAGTGCGAGTAAAAAGTTTTCGAATCAATGTGTTTCTTGACACCCTTGGAAAAACGTTCTGGAAGTGCCAAATCATGCGGTAACGCGACACAAGTAGTAAATATTTCTGAAGGGTCCTTGCCGAGCGAAGTCGAAACGAATGTTGTGAAAAAATGCGGTCAACCCTCGTTGATGATAAAAGGAACTATTTAACATGTTATCAAACTTCATAAGATGCCTTGTTTCTAATTGTCATTATCTATGTTAATGAATATATGCTTGTAATGTATGCATGTATGTATGGGCATGTGTGTGTGTGTGTGTGTGTGTGTGTGTGTGTGTGTGTGTGTGTGTGTGTGTGTGTGAGGGGGAGAAAGGGAGAGAGAAGAGAGGCGTTTAACTTAGTATAGTTTTCGATATTTGACCTGTACAAATCACGATCGATTAAACTAAGCGTATTTGGGTGGGAAAAATTGTTTTTAAAACAACGCTCGTACAACCGGACTACAGCTGATCTGGTAGCGTCCTGGAACAATTCAGTATTTTGCCCCAGTATGATGTGTTCCTTTACGAGTTAGTGGGTTGATTTATGTTTATGTTTTGAGCGACTTTGTTCTGCTGCCTAAACCACTGCTGATCCATTCTGGTCAAAGCTTACAAATCGATATCACACAACGTGAATGTGCCATGCGATATTCCACTTCGCTAAATTACATGCGATAGTATGATAAAACCTTGTCCCCAACATTTTATTATATTATCGCCTCTTTTCACCACAATAAACTTTTATATTTAGTGCCACGAGGGACTCGCATCACGACGATGTTTTCCCACCCTCCGATGCGGAGGTTTTTTGAATCAATGTGATGGCCTTTCCGGTAATGACCGACGCCTCCCTAAACCCTAAGGATGAAAATGAGGCGGGAGATGGAAGGGAGAATTGCGATCAGTTCGTGGCGCGAGTTATTGGGTTGTGCTTTCAGTTTTCGCCTGGAAGTTATCAAATAAAGTACTTGTCAGAGCAGTCGGCATACGAATTTGATTCTGAAATGTGTTACAGTCTCACCGATGTTACTTCAAATAAAGTTTTGCCATCTTGACGAAATCGAACTACCGACCTCTCATTCCGTGAAATAGTAAAGCTTTGTCTTTACGCTCGACGCACATCGACTCGACTCATTCTACAAAAATAAAGGGCCTTCATTTATCCATCTATTTCTTGCTCTGTAACTTAATAATGTAGAAATTAAATTTTATTATTGTATCAAGTTCCGTACCGAAAAAATAGATAGAAATTGTTCCGTATCAAATAAACAGGTTTAAATAAGGACAGAATGTTGTATTCTACCATGAATTTCCAGCGCAGTGAGCTCAATTTGCAAGTGCCGTCACAGGACCTTTTCTCTTCGTGTGACCCAGCGTCTTCCACTCCGCTCTACCTCCATTCCTCTCCCACGTGTCGCCCCCCATTCCGCCCCCGGCGCCGCCTTCTTTGCCTTCCTCCCTTCCTCCCTCCTCCGCGCCTGTCGCCACGAGTGCGCACCCGCTGCTCCGCCTCGCGCAGGCAATTTCGCCGGCGTATGCGCGGCGGGGCACGTCCAGCCCGCACACAAAGGGCTCCGGAAGTTGACTCGAAACTTGCCCGGCGTCCCTTACGTCAACTTGCCCCCTGTCTTCCGCCCCGGCCGTGTTGCCAACAACGCCCCGGACGCGTGCCGCCTGCGCGCTCGGTTCCGTCCCGGGCCGCTCTCGTGCGCCGCCACCCGGCCCAAAACCCTGCGCGGTTGACGTGCAAAGATGCGACTTTTGGCCAGCGCAATCTCTCGTTATTTGTGTCTGGTGCATGCGTGTTCGAGGTAATTCTTAACCTGGGAGTGTCTGCAATAGGTAGACTCGCGCCAGTGCCCGCAATGTATCTCAGATACAGCTACAACTTTTCGTAAATGCGAATGATCTGAAGGTCAATTTAATGAAATACATACTTTATGCAATTTGTACATATCTCTCAATGAAATTGTTAATATTACACTGCAGAATTCTTGTCTGAATAGTTATGATGAGAAAGGTAAAATTGACAAAGTACACTAAAAAATCATTAAACATTATATTATCCTATTCAATAATATTAAATACAATTTACAAAAATTATTTTGGGATGTTCTAATAAAATATATATTTTACTTTTTCACAAAAATATTTAGAAAGTATTTGCCTTTTTTCTATTTTGCAAGATTCCCGTTTTTTTCTTTTCTCTATTGTCGTCTCC
Source organism: Teleogryllus occipitalis (assembly GCA_011170035.1). Classification (NCBI taxonomy): domain Eukaryota; kingdom Metazoa; phylum Arthropoda; class Insecta; order Orthoptera; family Gryllidae; genus Teleogryllus; species Teleogryllus occipitalis. The sequence continues at coordinate 29,146 of BLKR01000420.1, forward strand.
TGCACATCTTCTTTCTCTTTCGTAAGAAATTGTGACAGTTGATTCTTGATAAGGCAAATTATTACATTTTCTGGATAGGTACTTATCATACACACGGCTGACAATAATGCTATGATACGTACCGCTCAGGCCAGGAGCTCACAATGCACTGGCGCCATTGCACCGAACGTATATGACAGATACCGCGCAGCGCAGCGATCAAGTTTCAATATGCTCACAGAAAATGATTCAGCGAAAGAATAAAAATAAAATGCCGGGAGCAATGAAGGAATATATAAAATATCAGACGCCTAATGCATCGCAATAATTCAAGAACATAAAATTGCCGTGGCTTGGATCTCAGAGATCTATTGCGAGCACTGCCGGGTTAAACAAATACTTATAGCGAATCTATAACAAGTTCCTGCACCCTGAGGGTAAATATCGTGAAGTTTGTGCAAACTGAAGCAAGATAGAAACTTGAGATGTTTGGCATATGTTACTTATGGGTTAAGGATATGCTGCCAAAAGAGTTTTTGGATAGAACGTCTCCATAAACAATTAAAAATTAAAAACCGTCAGAGTCGTTATGAAATGTGGTGCTATTGGATTGACATCTTGCGGTACAATTCGCGGCGCGCAATGCGGTTTCACAGTTTGAGTGCGCTCAGCAGGGGGCGGTTATCGCACTCGAATGTTTATGTAAGGAAACAGCGCTGCGGCCTCGCCGGGGCAATCGCATGCTTCGGAATTTGAGTGAAGTTGAGTGATAATGTTAGTGATTAGGGGCAACATAAAGGACTGTAAAATATGCACATTTTGCGCTTTCTCGTATAATAATAATTATTATTATTATTAAAAAGAAGGAAATATGCATAGGCACAGTCATGTTCGGCTAAATCCACTATTAATTAGTAAAATGAATCCCTAGAGAACGACAATTAGAAACTATTACTAATAATGAAGTTTGAAATACAAAATATTTAATTTAGTTTAAGTTAATTTTTAAAAGTTTCTCTCTACTAGTAAATTAAAAGAGCGGCTAATCATTAGACTATTCTCTTTCTCAGTAAAGAGTGCTAAATTGAAATATTATTAAAGGAATTTTCACCTCAATTACTTTGTGTAAAGTTATAAAAACATGTTAATAATAACTTAAAACTAAATAATAAGTTAAAATTTTAATAAATAACATGTAAATGTTGGACAAATCTTCTCTTTCCTGTAAAAACGAAGATTCCAGAAATTGGCAATGATAACTTATTAAATTAAATTTAAAAGCTGCTTAAAACACTAAAATATGCTTCTTTACCTTCTTGTAGTTAAGTTCTTACCTTTTTTGCAAATTGTCATTTCATGAGAAATAAAACATGTATAACGTAAAATGTTAAACAAAGTGGTTTTTAAAGATATGCTACTTAAAATGGTATTTAATAAATATTTTATGTAATGATATTTAAATTTAATAGTTTTTTATATTTAAATACACTAAATATCAAAAAATAATTTTCAGATTTTTTTACATATTTAAAATAAAATTAATCAAACCGTACATCATGAGTACCTTCTGCGAATATCCACCTCCCAACGCCAACTTGCGGAGACCTTTCCAAGCCCGAAGCAGTTCTTTTGTAGAGCGCTAGAACTCGCGGTCGCAACCCGACGTAGAGAGCACATCTGGCGGCAGCTAGCGGCACCAGGAGAAACTAGAGCGAGGGGCGACCCGCGCGCACCGCCGCGCCCTGCTGCCCTAGCGCGGCCGCCGGCAATGACCTTTGACCTTTTCGCGTTGGCAGCGACGGTGCAGCGACGCGACGACAATGCGTCGATTGCTTTATAAATGAAGCTGAAACTTCCGGAAATTACGTTTGCGACTCCGGGGAAAGCAGCGAGGTTTTCGCGGGGAACGTTAGCCAATTTCATGAAATATTTGCTCGTCTATTGTGCTCGCAGATTTGCCTTTCCTGTCGTCATGCAGGGTTTTCAAGTTTGAGTTGCGCATAAACACAAAGACTCAAGTATCCTTGAAGGTTTTCTCAGACTCTCAATCGCTATTTTCAGGTATCAGCATCGGCCTTCTCGACATGCAAAAAACGTCGTACAGGTTTTGTGGACTGTTTCCATTCAGTTGAAAATCGACAGTTTTTTGAAACGACCGGCGAGGTAGTGTGGAGGGGGAGAGACTTTTGATGTAAGACGCGTAAAATTCAGATTGGTTCCGCGGCGAACTGTCATTCGCATCGCGGCAGGGTGAGGGGCTTAAGAAATTATTTCTTCGAGAACGTGTTCCTTTCACGGGGAATTTCGCTTTCCTTCCATTCCCTAAACACGTCTGTCAAAACTTCCTCCAAAGATATGCAGAATGAATTTTCTCTCTCGTGGTTGCGTGCGACCCGAAGAAGGATATTGAAGAAAAACAAGGAGGCTCTTCAGTTAGAAGGATAGATAAGTAGGCATTTTCCTGCAAACAACACGCTTGTTCTCTCTTGAAAACCCAAAACTAAGAATACTGGTATGAGTGTTGATGCTGCTTAGTCAAAGCTGTTCCATGAGTGCTTTCATAATCTAACAGATCATTAGAGGATTTTCTTTACTCGTGGCTAAACGAACCATTTGCATTGAGGTCCTTAAAGAATACTCTTGCTCTGGATCGGGGAACCATTTTATTCGTATAATCAGCATTGGAAGGAATTCATCATAATGTAACGTCACGAACAATGTTGACAAACGGGCAAACGTGCGTTATTCGTTTCGAAGCATGGATCAGGTACCGAATTATATTCAGTCTTTTATGTTTTTAACTGCTGATTGTTTAGAACAAGAAATTTGAGTTTGTACTACAATGTAAAATATCTAATCAATTGTAAAACAATAGACATAGTGTGTGGTGTGTAATTTTCCTTTTATATGCAAACGTGTGTTGTATTTTATTTTCAATAAAGGTAAAAGGTGATCTAAATAGTTAAATGTAATACAAAACTGACTTCGTCTTATTCATAAAGAACTGGATTTTGTGTTATAGTAATATTACACACGTACTTATCAGTTTTATAAGGGTTAGTTTCTCTTTTGAAACATATATTCGACTTATTTGTCGTTTTATTCCATTAAATGCCCTAAAACCTTATCGAAAAGTTATTGAGAATATACTACTTAACATACTACTATTTAGAAACTACATGCGTGACTCCTACTGTACGAAATATGAAAAAATGGAACTTGTCGGATACAACTACAAGGATTAGTACTTGTATTTTAATTTTTTCACAGTATATTATTTTTTCATAAAATATAATTGGTTAATTTTCACATTTAGTTTGCCAACAATGTCAGCAGTACTCAATTCTTACTTAATTAAAATTGCATAATTTTGTCTAAAATAAATTGTTTCCAAACAACACAATACGAATGCGTCACAACCAATCTAATTAAAATTTATGCTCCAACATTTCCTCAATTCAATTAATAAAACACACTAATTATTTGTCAATAAAAAGGCCCTGGATCGCGAACGACCATCTCGCTCCACTACCCAGCACACTTGTACTCTGTGGATGGTCTGCAGCTCCGTTCAAAAACCCCGTGGGTAAACACGAGTGGGGTGTGATTCGGCGAGAAATTGCGTGGCCCCTCCGCCCCCCCACTCCCTCCCCTCTGTGCTGGTGCGAGTGCAATTGTCTCTGCAGCAAAAAGTTTCGTTTGGCTGCGGCCGTGTGACTCACGCGGCAGCTGTGGCACCGGCACAGCGTGCAAACCGACTGCTACTGCGCACATCGACGCTCTTACTACATCGCTCCCAACGCGGGCCCAGTTCGCCTCTCTCTTGCGGTCTTTTTATTCTGCGCGCAGAGCAAACGTATATATTTTTTTAATTCTGCAATGCGCGGAATTGTAATTTATCGCTCGTTCGCGTAGTAACGTGTGTTTTTAGATTTTCCTCTCTTTTCGGTTTTTTCGACGCTGCGATTGATAATGGAAACAATATGTGGTGTGATTGTGGGCAAAGAAAGATTGTAATCCATGTGGAACTCAAAATAGTAAATGGATTTTTTCATATTTGTTGAATCTGACGGCTCGAAAAAATGGAATATGCATTGCGGTGATTTTAGGTTCTATTTTATTGTGAGACGTAGTACGCAATCAGTTGTTCGAGGACTTCCACTTTACATTCCGCGTTTGCTGCTTGCACGGAATACAAATGTTCTCTGATTTGTATTCGTTTTTTAATCTACCTATGGTAGAATGGAAGAATCAAAATTATCCGAGGTGAAGATATATTTTAAATAATTTTAAAATATTGAAGTGAGTTAAGTTTTGCATTGAAAATTCATAATACATCGATATCGAATTAATTCAGAATTTGTCTAGTTCCTTCCTGCAATATAATTCAATTAACTGCTTAAATGAGCGTAGGTCAAGCGTCTTTGATATCAAATGGAAGAGCAAACTTTGAAGAGTGTGCACTAGCAATCTTTTAGAGGTATACGTACTTTCGATGTTTGTACTATTGGACATCCTCGCACCATTTGTGGATAGAGAAGTGTATTTCACCCACCTGTAACAAAGCAACAAAACCTAAATTAGATTTCTACAAATATTTACATAAATACCAAATATTTTAATTTCGTAGAGCTTGTAGAATATTGTAAATCTCTTGAATAAAAAGTAAGTTAGTTTTATTGTAAAAACTTCATCACATGCAATAAAATCAAATTCTGCTGTAAAATTATACTCCTTATAGATTAAAACCTACCAGAGTTTTTTTTATTACCAAGGACACATCTTATCAGATATGTCAACAACCACTGCAGAGCTGTATATGTGATTTACAGTTGTTGTTTTTTTTCAGATATATTTTATCATTACATTATGTTACGAAGAGAGAAGTAAAAAAAAACTTTAGTAAAGATGAGAAAATATCTATTTTTAAGACGATTAGGGTTCAGTTACAAATTCTTAAGCGAAAATACCCACGATTTTGAGGAATTTACTGCAGTTAATGAAAACAAATTCAACTACAGAAATTCGAAGTACTTCTCATGAAAACAATTTTTATTTTCCCAAACATGGTGCAGCATTTTCTTAACATTTTTGAATAAGGTAAGCAATATAATGCAAATACGAATTACACACGTGCTACTTACAATGAATAGTGCGCATTCGCAAGAAATAAAAAAAAATCTTTTAACATATAAATCTCGAACATTTGTGACCTATGTACGCCGTATAATAGAATGTGTTGTATACGGACGTAATCTGACAGCAGAAAACCACCAAGCGAATAGTAAAATATTTCAAATTTTCGTCGGAAACGAGCCACTTCGCAGCGGCGGCAAGAAGCTCAGCCGAGTGGCTGAACGCTGCGAGGTAGCCTATCGCCCCCTGGAGGCGCGCATGGGGCGTTGGGGGCGGAGAGGCGGGCGGAACGCGCATTCCGCGCCCACCGCCCCGTCGCCCGCCGCGCCCCCGCCCTCCGAGGCGGCGGCGGAGGAGGTCGATTCGCGCGGAAAATTGCTCCGAGTGCGTCTCCGAAAACGGAACGGGCGCGCAGAGGAAGGCGCCACGGAGGTTGGAAACGGCCTGGAAAGAGGTTGTAGCAGAGATGTAGACTTGTGGAGGGACAGGGTGTCGAACGAGGAGATGCGTTGCGGATGGGGGTATGTGGTGAAGGAGGATATGAGCTGTGATGAGATGGAGGGAGATGAAAAGATGGAGATATTAGGGTAGCTGTAGAGCCGAAATAGGGCTGTATATAGGCGTTAGACCCAGAAGCGATAGATAGTCGAAAGATAAAAAAAATATGCTATATTAGATTAAGGTTTAAAGTGTAAAACTGTCAAATATTCTTGTGGGGAATTGGGTTCTAGTGGAAGAACACAAAATAAACGCAGAGAATAAGTTGAAAATTCAACAGTAACAGAATAGTGTTTCAAAAGTCAGAATAAAGAATCCAGTTAACTGATTTCCGAGAAACAAGACGAAGTAAGAGAAAGACAAATAACAAATACGGCTGAATGGGTAAACAAGGGTAAGATGGTAAGAAAGAGGTTTCCAAAGAGCTAGGTAGACATTTTGAGATACGAAAAGTCAACGGTTAAGCAGACAGGAGGGGGACGGGGCACGGACAAAACGTAGTGTACATTTTTAACCGAAACCTCTAATGACGATGGTGGCGCGAAGCCGTCCATTACCGCGGTGGCGTCCTTTGCGGGCGGGGGGGGGCGGTGGGAGGCTGAAGGCGCAGGCGAAGGGAGCGCTCGCCCGATGGCAGCGGGCGAGAGGAGCGGAGGCGGCGGTGGCAAAGGGGTTCGGAGGGTGGGGGTGGGGGGGAAGGCGAGCGTTCGTATCGCCTGGGGGCTCCTCGCAGGCGGCAATCGCCACTTAACGAGCGGCAGATTACGCGGCCGCAGGCGGGAAGAGGTGGGGGTGGGGGCGGGGCTCTCGCTCTCGGCAGCGCTCCGCGCGCCCAGGCGGCCATTCTAACTCCACCCGACGAACTGCGCTTTGTGCAAGGAGATGTGGTACACACCACAGATATATGATTCAATACTCTATTTGCAATACAAACTAAATGAACAGCCAAAGAAGCCTTGCCTTCTTTAAATAATTAAAGTATACCTAATAAAAAAAACAGAACGCCTTAAAATAAATTAGAAGAAATAAAGTTTGTTTTTTAACTTTCTATAGGTATTTTCACCTTTTCAAACATTTTTATTTAATATGAAAATTAGTGCTTTTAAAATACTTAAAGTTCAGGTTTTAATTTTAATAGTTAAATAGATACTTTTATTTAAAACATCAAAAGCCCGTGAAAACATTCTCTTATCTTTCCTTCTTTAAATAGTATTTGAGAAATATACGAGTATATAGGATGCCATTTTTATCAATACAACTTTCCCAGCGTGTATATTAATTTATTTTCGTAATTATTCGTACCATTATAGTCACGTACATCAAACTATTTGTGAGTACTAATTTTAAACCCATGGTTATCCCTTTATTTACATTCCTTGTGAGAAGAGCAGTCACATAGGATAGACTTATCGCCAGTCTGTCTGAAATATTTTTTCGGCCAGCTGGAATCGGTACCGGGCCCATCGCGCTGGCCGATGCCTTCTCCGCCCTCTGCTCCTCCCGTTCCGCGCCGCGCCGCGCCGGTCGTCTGCCCTTCTGCTGGAGGCACTTCAACCGAGCTGCTCCCTTCGATTTCCTTTTCCTTTTTCGCGCGCGCTCGCACCCGCTCCCTCCCCAGTAAGCGTTTTATTATATTTTCTTCTTTGCTCGCCGCGTTCGTATTTTCCAGTTAGTTGCTTATCGTGGCATAATTTTTCAGTCCCTCCCAATTTTCAAGATTTCTTTTTTGTGAGAGTGTGTCTCTGCTTATTGTAAAATATCATTGCTCAAGGCACTCCCTTTTGCTTTTATTTAGAAATGTGTGTAATAAAATATTATTTGGGGTTGAAAAACATTCTTGGAAAATGTCAGTATATGTTTTGCCAAATTTGGATGTTTCACAAAACAAAACAATAGTAGGTTTTACATAATATTATTATTGTTTTATACTGCACGCTCTTCAGAAGCGTTTAATTAATCTAATTTCTTTCTAATAAGAGTTTAATTTTTTCAACTACGTACATAATTTATCTATGTTTTGAAGAATACCAAACGAGAACGGTCCAAAACGGAGAATGTAATATCACTTGATTTAATTACGTATACTAAGAGGGTACGTTTATATTCGTAACGTACTGGTATATTGCTTGATTAGAATATTTATTTTGTTCCATAATGCGATGCTCTAAGTAAATATTAGAAGTAATCTGAGTTTGCTTATTATCTTAAAACGTTTGTCAAGCTCTCAGTGCCCCACCCCCTTGAGTGTTCGCTGGCCCCTCCGTCCTCCCCCTTCCACCCGTATCGCCTCCGCACCCTTTGCCCAGCAGCCAGCAGCCGCCGTCCGACGACGCGGAAGGAAGCGCCGAGAGGTGCGCTGAAGCGCGAACCCTCGCTTCGATTCCCGATATTACACGCCCGCAGCCTTCGCCATCGGCGTCACCTGGGAAAAACCGCCGTCGTTCCCGTAACATCCCCAGCTCCATCGCCAACACACGGGGAAAGGCCATCGCGTCGCGTACGCCGCCGTCAGTGCTATAGAATACTACGTCTCTTCCTCCGCACTCTCTGCCTCCTCCTTGTCCCGATCCCGCTTCCGTCATCTTCTTCTTCTTCTCCTCCTCCTCCTCCCTTTCATTCCGACTGCCTTCACCCGTACTAACTCTTCCTTCCGTCCTTCTCCGTTTATTATACTTCCTGCTCTCTCATTTATTCTTCGCCCTTCTTTCTCTTCACACCTCCTTTATTCTATACATCTTTCTTCTCGTCTTCTTGGCCGCCATCTCCTACTCCGTTGTTGCTGTCGCCACTGCTGTAGACAGTCCTGTTGTAGTTCTCAGTTCAGTTCAACTCTTTTTTAATGTTCCATTAGAATGAACTGCGTTGCACTGTTTTCGACGTGTTATTAAGTCTTCTACAGAAGAAACCAAATAAATAATGATATTTTAAACAATTCAGGTTTATTGTTCTGTTTCAAAAATTGGTTTCAATTACCTACTTTTAGTTTGGTACATGATACCAGAGATACGAAAGTTGTTGAGACTACAGCTGCGAGTAAAGATATGCCTATCAGGTGTTAGCCTGGCAGTTTTGGAAACTTATGATCGAAGTAAAGTGTGAATTTTGAGACCGGTGGAATGAATAATGAAACCTAATTTACTTTCGAATTGCAGTCTGAAACCTACGTATATTATAAACTATATTGTGTATTTTCTCCAATGATAAAACTTTTGAGCTCAAATATTATTGCGCTACTTGCTATTGCATTTCGATATAGGTGAAATATTTGTTTTATGCATATTCTCCAACGTAACCGTCATCTCAAATGCATTCATTTTAAAACGAGGATTATCTTCCCATTTCACCCAGGTACTATAGTTTATGTAATTCATGAAAATTAATTGGTAACTCGATAAAACATATTATAAGAAAATTTTTTATTGTTAATGTATGGTGTTGCTTTCACATCTATTTTAAATATATTTGAGAATAGATGTTTAACTTCTTAAGATATATGTCTGCATTAATTCTAGAATGAATATTATGTATGATATACAATTTGAAGTTATGTCATTCAAATTGTACGCTCAGTCTTCCGTTGAGTTCGTAATCGCCTTTGTAAAGTTTGACGAGAACTGAAAATAATGAAATGTGCGCATAATTGCGTTTTCAATTGTTTTTATGATATTAAATTTTTATCGGAACATTACAGCTCTCACAGTTCAAATCACCTTTCATCAAAAACACAATGCATACTACCGGATAAAAAGCAGAACATTATATCAAAAAATAGTTCGATTATATTACGAACTTATTTTTTTTTCCTAGGGCTTTTATCCACCCAACAGTCAGTTACCCTTTACGTCCCGATGGGACATATATTCGACGATACACTAGACCAACACACTTGCGGGCTCCTCTGATCTGGGGTCAGCAGAACGCGAGGCCCTTCGCGACAACACATACATACAAAGTCAAGGGACAAACAGCCATGCCCAAGGCGGGACTCGAGTCCGCGACCCTTCGGACCGAAGCGCTGAGTCGGTACTCGCTCTTAGCCACCTCGGCCATCCAGGTTGGCACAAAATTATTAATAGATAAAAATAAAAATATATTGTAAAATAAATTAATATAAATATATTGTAAAATATATTTAATTTTATATCTGTTCTTATATTTAAATAATTTAAATGATCATTTTACAAAACTGGGGGACGTTCACTGAACAACTTCTGGGTTTGTACGTTACGAACAGGTATTTTGAATTTACATAGAGCAATTCAAAGTTTCTCCTGACTTGTTGACCCTTGCACATGACATCGGGATGTACCAGACATGAGGGCTCCACTTCCACACTTCCTCCTTCATCCAATATCCTCTCGCAAAATTAGTTTGGGGCGAGCTCGATGGGCGCAGTTGCGTAGTTAAATTGGAATTCTGTGGAGCAAATCGAATCTATCTGAAACTTGTCGGGAGGACATGAACAAGCGGAGATGAGGTTGAGATGTTTCGGGTTGAGCCACCTGGCACGTGACAAATGCACTGATAGTACTATGTTTGTAAAAAAGGCATGGATCATAAATTCAGTTTAAAGGACACAAATACCGTTGTAATTTAGAATTTACTAACAAAGTCAGAAATTCACAAGAATTGAATATGTTAATTACTTTTGTAAAAAAGAATTAAAAGACTTCACATCTGGTGGCTAATGTTTTATTTGCGAGCAGGCGATATAGGCAAAATACATTGCTTTAAAAATATTACCAGCTAGTTATTCACATTTAACGTATGAAAATAATTTCTCCGTTCGTTTAATGGGAACGTTCTAAAATCCTCTGTGTAATTAACATTTCTGAGAAATTTAGTAGATTGTATTGTTTTAGGAAGATTATTGAATCGATTTATTACGTTATTTTGTAAAGTTTGGAAGATAACCGTGTGTCTATTATTTTACTAATTTATGCAAGCTATTATATTTTAGGTACATTTTATTTACATATCATATGCTTTTGGGATTTTTAATAGATTTCCTGAATTATTTATTCGTGATGTTTCCTTTTAACTCGCTCTCGTGTACGTAGTTCAGCACTTGTTTTCCTTGGATACATTATCCGACGTACGCGACATTGCCTTGTCGAATGGTGACCTCCGAGGAATCAGATGTGAGAAGATCCGTAGCGTTCGGGCGATGCGTATAAGTCAGGTGGCTTGGGCGGGAGGAGGAGCCTCCGAGGTCGAGCTTCGCAACTCGGAGGGGTCTCGCGGGAGGCCATTAAAGAAATTGCCTGTGTCTTGCAACTTGAGCAGTAAACCCCGTCAGGAGTCTGCAAACAGCGTTACACCGCCCGTGGGCGTTCTCTCCCGCCCTCCAGGCCGCATCAGAGAGCGGCGGCGGCTAGCGCTGCAGGCGCCCAGCTGCATCCTGCGAAGGCCTCCGCGCGGCGGATTTTGCGAACTCTGTGCGGAAACGGAGCTGCAGTTCGGTGATTCTTTGGTCCACGATCGTTTCTTTTGATTTGCTCTGCAGTAGAGGGGATTGTTTTAGTGGGGTTCTTAGCTTAGTTCCTGGGGCTTCTTCACGGTGAATGAAAATATACGGCAGAGGATATTTGGAGAGTCTGAGAGCTGAAGGTTCCAGTGCAACAACTTCTTGAATAAATAATGTTTTATTAATGTTGATAAGTTATTTGTTTGTAATAATTACGGAATAATTCTTAAAACCAATTATAAATAACTATATTATCTGATTTTAGGAACATGAGAATTGTATCAATTATCATACACGACAAATAGGGAATCAAATACTTTTCAATAACGTGTGTGCTCATTTAATACAGATTGATTCATTTTACGAAATGTTTAGTAAATGTTGGTAACTACTAGTACGCATATAGTTGTTTCGTTATTTGTACATTTATTAACCTAATAACTATTGCTGATTTAATTCGTTAAGTATTAGCAGATTTTTAAAAAGAAAAAATACAGTGAGGTATTTTATTGTGTATTTAGATTTTTATGCGACAAACTGATATACGTCCATATCACATGTAAAAATTGACCTGATCAATAAAAAATACTTTTTCATAATTTGACTCGTTTTTCATGACATATCGTGAATTCACATCAAGCAAAATGTAAACAGGGTCTAAATATTGGACCTTCTTCAGTGATACGGAAAGCAGGTCAATCAATTTTCAAGGGGCTGAATGCTTATAGTAGTATTGATTGCGTTGAATATGATTTTTGTGATCACCATCCTCTTGTAAACGTTTTGAGTTGTGAGAGGGTTGTTGTGGAGGTAACACCAAATCTTCAAGTGAGAGAGCGATGAGCAATGGGGTCTTCAAAAAATGAAAATGTGAACGTGAGAATATAACCACATTCTTGATTTGTTGAAGGAGAAATTTAACGACTAACAGACGATGGCGACGGAAACAATGAGAACTGTTAGGAAGCTGCGGATAGGAAAGATGACAATAGAAGAGAGTTGATGAACGAGAGTAGTTGATTTTTGTCTATGAGCAGTGTGAACGACGCTACTTTTTCCAGTAATTGTAGTATATTACATAACAAACAACATCACTGGAGCAAAAATACGCCTTTAAAGAGTCGATTTAACGGTTGTTGCTCGATTAGTGTTATAAAGAGATTAATCAAGTCATGACAATGACGATGCAATGACTGTTTTGCTTGAACGAGTGAACGGTAGTGTGCTATTGACCAAAAGAGGGTAAGAAAGTTAGTGAGTACAAAGGCCGACAGAAGTAACACAGAAAGACGAAGCAAAGGTAGATTCTCAGCCTAACCGAAGGCGCGGGTGGAGAAAACTGGACCACAATCCCAACGGAGCATGGAATGGGAGAATTCTCTTGCGAAGACTAACGAAAGGAGCAGTGACAAAAGGAGATGTGACGGTGGGTGCGGGAGCCACAATTAGGAAGCTAACGCAGTGTAGGAGACCGCAGTGGAGTCCCGGAAGTGGAGGCACTGGTCACAGCTGGAGAAACGGACGCAGGCGATGATGGGGTAAGGGAGCGGAGGGGACGTTGGGATTGGCAGATGTTGAGATAGGTAGTGTTGAGATTGGCAGTGTTGAGATAGGTAGGTGCCTTGTATTTGGGGACGTCACCAACGCAGGGGAAGCGGGGTGATGGCGTGGGGTAAGAAGTAATAACGGTTGCGATGGTTTAGTGGCAAGTAACATTGGGGTATCGCTCTCCCGGCGGAGGAAAATTTGCGAAACTAGCCACATAGCTAGAAAGAATTTAATCCCCATCTCTAGGAGAATTCTAGCGGCCAGCTGCTCTGGGCTGTACTTTTCCGTTCTTTTCCGATTAATGTTTGGTGACTTGGTGGCTGCCCGAGAAGAATTGCCAGAGAAGTACAAATGAGGTACGTGCCGAGCGCGATCTTCTCTTCCTCATCCTGATTCCCTTCTTTTCCCTTTCACACTCTTACATGCACTGCACTACTATATATGTCGGAAGGTCAGTCGAAAGCTTAGACTTTGCCCCCGCTGGGACAGAGGCCACTTGGGGATATAACTGTGGAAGGGAAACCCCAGCAAGTCGACGTATAGGTTGGCGCCGAATGTCGCGTTTTAGCGGTGACAGACATATGGCAGGAAATAGCATGCACTACCCTTACAGGATCAATCACCTAAATAGCGTGACGCACTCGGAATCAACAAAATACTAATTCACTCATCCACCCACCCACCTACGAATCAATCCATCCCCACTCTTTCACTCCCTCTCTCTCACCCACTAGGAGTGGCGAGAGCCGCCAGTGCCGTCGGGGTCGGCGGAGGCACGGGGCTGGCAGGGGGCGTGGGGGCGGGGCGAGGTCGGCGCCTGCGGCTGCAGAGCGGGGGCGGATGCGGGCGCCGGCGGGCAAACAGCGCGCTGCACTGTTTGCCGGAGAGGCGCGCGTGTTTGGCCTGGGCTTTCTCCGGTGCTCGCACTCGAGACCTCGGCGGCCGCGCGCCGAAGGAAGTCACGGCCCAGCGGAGGGTTGCTCGATGAGATGGAAATCCTTCAACTTGTTTGCACCATCTTTTATTCCTCTTTCCTGAATTTCGATTCGCCGTTGTAAATTTCCGTATAAAAGAGTTGTATTTCATTTTATTTACTCCCATTCTATAATGCTGTTATTTGATGACTGCAACCTGTTTCATAATGATACCCTTTACAATATATATTTCATTATGATACAGGCTCTTCACCTATCACAGAGAAGTTAACAAACAAAACCAAGTATTGGTACTTAATTGATCTCTGAGAATCGTTCTAGTAAATGTTTCGTTCGATTGTGTACATTAAAATTGCATTTGATATTATATTATGCTTGTCAGTTTTAATTTTTTTGTTAGTAGTAATTTTTTCGTGGAATTTTATTTAAAATAAATTGGATCGTAATTTCACTTTGTTCCTATTTGACTAGCGCAGTACTTCCTCGCAGGCGGACTGGTAACCACAGCCACCTGCGGCAGCGTGCGAGGGTAGGGATCTGTCCGCTAGATGGCCTTGGCTGAATCTTGTATGCCAACTGCCACGAAACGATTCAATGTAAATGTTTAACTTACAAAAGTCGTAGAAAAAGTACCGTATAAAACTCGATGTAATGGGTAATAATATACTCGTGTGAAGTTTACGATAGTCGCTCGTTCCTCGCTCGTATTCTAATATTACACTCATGTATTAATACCCATCATTACATCATCATTTCATAATGTACTATTGAAGTATTAGTTTCGCTTTCTGTGATTTTGGAATACACCACATTTTCTAATCAAAAAGTTTTATTCTTTCTATACACAAGACATTTTAAACGTATTACTCGTCCATCCTCACGTGTAGAAAGTTAAAAAAAGTATTGAAATACTTTTAAAAAATGTGATTTATTACAAAATTCCGGCCCCTCGGGTAGCTAATGGAGAGAGCGCTAGTTTTCTGTGAGGTGTGTCCGGGTTTGATTCCCCATCGGGGCATAAATCAAGCAGTAGCTTTCTAATATAAATTCGTCTCAGTTTCTATAACTGAGTAACGAAAGAAAAAGCTCAGAATGGGCAAGTAGGCTAGGTGCGGTGGTGGGGCTGCGTCATGCTCGCCAACATGTCTACCTTACCTCCAGGCGTGAATAATTAATAAAAAACATGGAGTCCAGGACTGGGAACACAGCTAGCTGAGAAAGTTTAATCCAACTCTAAAATGCCAAATACATACATAAATACAAAATTATGAAAAATTATCATAAATCTGATGAATTAAGTCTTACATATTCTTTTATGCCGGAAAGGCAGTTGAGTAATTCACATCCTTACAATATTGCGGGCGCTTCAAACTCCCCACTATTTTGTTGCCGTGGTCGCCCAAATCTCTATAGAATTATTCTTAAATATTCTAGAATAAAATGTTAATACTAGTACCAATCATTGTATCTTGTCGAGAGAAATTTATTGAGCTATTGATCACCTTAAAACCTCCTCATAGTAGGTGCCTTCCCCGTAATGAGTTTTAATCGCTTAAAAAGTGTCCTAAACAAGCATTCAGAAAAAAGTCCGTTCCTGACTAGTAGAATGGGTCGCGTCGAATGACACTCACTAGCTCTGAAGAAGTCTAATTGGGAGTAACGGATGGACCCACGGACAAGGACACAGTGACACGAATACACACAAGTGTGGTGGCACAAGTTCATTGGAACCATTTCTGTGCCAATGAGTGTATGTTACTAATTTCCTGTAAGTGCGTAAATTGGAAGAAAACTATGCAGCTACCACCTTTTGAGAGGTAACTACGGTTCCGTTAGATACCCAGGAACACAAGAAAAATACAGAAATATCGACATTACTGATTTTCAATGTGTGCCCAAATCTAAAGGAAACTTCGCAGATCCGGCCATGTGGGAAATATCTGTGGTTTTCTTTTTCATCCAAACTTGGGACAAATGAAAAAGGTTCGATTTTGACTGAATAATGCAAATATTTGATGGCGTTATTCTATGTTCATCCTGCGCGTACCAATTGAATTACCATATTCAGTGCGTCACTGCTTACAACACAGATGACATCATTCGACAACAAGGTTCCTAGGAAGAGGCCGCATGTCATTTAATATTTGCTATTTACGGTTTGCGCTATGGATTGGCAATCTCATCTCCCTCCATATTTTTATTCTCAGACATCGCCTCTCTTCAATACCATCACATACCGGAGATGCAAGAACTGAATATCTCGAGTCGCGGCCACCATTTTTGCTCGCATCACGTCGCTCCGCCGTCGGCTCGCCGCAACCTCGTAACGTCCACCCGGAGCTCGACGTCGCCTTCCGCCCTGCGTCGCCTCTGGTGCCGCATCGCCGGGTTGACACTGGGTGTTTGCACGCGCGGCGGAGCGCGGGCGGGCAGACAGGCGGGCGGGCGACGGAGGCGCGGCGGGGTGAGCGGCGACCTCTCCCGGGGCTCGAACTGGGGGCGACAGCTGCGTCGCCTCCACGCCATCCTGCACCGCCTCTTTCCGTGGGCGCTGACGGCTGCTGTTTAGGAAGGTCGTTTTTCTCTTGTTCATTTTTTAGCGGACGCCGCGGTCGCCCCGGATTAAGTGCACCCCGCGGGGCTTTCTCCGTTGAAAGGCCTCGCTCGAACCCCTCGCAGGGCATTGTCCCTCCAGTAACTCAATACGTAGGCGAAGGCCTTCGTAGACGCGGCGCTGGCGGAAGTGGAAGTGAAAGTGATGGTTCAGGGTGGAGGTGGAGGTGGTGGGGAAAAGCGAGGGCGATAGACGAGACGTGAGCTACAATGAAGACGTCAGTAGTGGCTTGAGCGCTGATGTATTTGGCAGTTTGAATCAGTGCGCCTGCTTCCCATCTGGAGTATGACATCCTTTCTTTTCTATTCTACAACTTAAAGAATATATATATATATATATATATATATATATATATATATATATATATATATAGAGAGAGAGAGAGAGAGAGAGAGAGAGAGAGAGTGAGAGAGAGAGTAGATACGAACCACCATTTCCTCATATTTGTCGTGAAAGTGAAGAAAGAGTTTTCGTAATTATTTTACATTTGAATATCACAATATAAAAAATCCCAGATTTTCCAATCTCATTTCTCATTTCTGAATTAATGATTTTTCGAGATTTGTATTGTACGTCTTTAGTAAACAAAATACAATATCTCTTTCAGTTTCACGATGGCTTTGAGTCGGAAAATTATTTGTCATATTTATTCATATTACTTTCATCTCTTTTTAGGTTAATGCATTTGATTCAAACACATATAGTGAAAACCGAAAACGCGCGTGTTTCATCCACTAACATATCTCAAACTGTCCAAACACGGCCCGAATAATGCAGACCGCCGCGGCCGTCCACACAATAGCTCTCCACCGGCGGTGCGGGTGGGACGGGAGTACGCGAGCGCCGACTTTTTGCTCGGCGGTCGCTGTCGGCTGCAGCGCCGCCGCCGATGGTCGCGGAACTAAAACAAGAGCTGCGCGAGCGCTCTCCTATTCACGGGCGGGGCGCGGCGCTAGCCCTCCCCTTAATGAAGGCGTCGACGCGCCGGCTGCGCGCGGGCGGGCGGGAGGGGGGGCACACGAGAGGAGATCGCGCTCGCGGCTGCGATGTGTGAAAAGGGCTCGCGGACGCCAAAGGGAATGAACCCCGGTTCGGTGACTGGCCGCTTATTGCTCCGTACCTCGCCCTTTTTTGTCGGAGGGAAGAAAAACGTTGATGGCTCTATCGCGTGACGGTTGGTATGGAGTGGTTTTAATATTCGTCTTCGGCAAAATCGTTAATTGCGAATGGGAAGTGGTGCAGAGGGAATCAGACGATATGAGTTCTTTGACGTTTTACCTGACAAGGTTCATGTGAAATCGTGTTCTGATTTGGAGGTAAGAGGGTCGTTTCATTTTCACATAATATATTTTGGGTACATAACATAATGAATGTGATTGTATTTATTTCTGTAAATGAAACTTTTCATGAGAGAAAATATGATTCTTTAAACGTAATTTTCAAAACTGTAAATAACACATTATATTCTGATAACATTCACATTTTTACTTCTATCTCCACATTTTCTGTTTCCTAAAACTAAGCTAAAATATCGAATGAATTATAAAATGTTTATACTATCGTCTTAGGTTCCAATAGTATTGAAAATACCAAATGAAAGAAAACAGCTATGAACTGACATTTTGAAAGGTTTGAAAAAGTATGTTCTGTTTCAGAGATTTCATTCTTATTGCTGAAATTCCCTTGTTAGTATCTTTCTTCTTGTTACTTGTGATGTCTGTCATTGTCATTTTCACAGAAAATCACTCCCACACCCTTTTTTCACCCATCAATTTCAACCTTTTCTTTAACCCATCAATTTCCCCTTTTCTTTCATTTTACTGAAGACAATTCTCATTTTAGAAATTTTTATTCGAAATATTATTCAATAGTTATAGAGATATATGGTTATGAGCGATGAATTCAAACATTAAAGCAATATCATCCTTCATATATACGTATAAAACGTTGCTATTATTCTTTCTGTATTTTTGTCTCTCATCTCTATTAAGACTTTCGTCCTCATATTCATTCTCGCCGGGTTCTTGTCGTCTATCACTTACTGTTGGCAACTACTTTGGTTTATAAGGTCTATTTTAATTTCGCCCTTGCTCCTTTGCTATCCATGAATCTAAAGGAACAATAACTCTCATTACGGTCTAGACTCTTCAAGTCTTGAATTAAATGGTCCGGAATCCTTTCTTAGAACTCGCCTAGTGCCCCCGTTCTTTTCCTTTCACTTACTTCTCTTAGTGCTTTCACTGGCTCCTTTCTACTCTGGGCTTTATTAACGGCGCCGCCCCCTGGGGTCAGGTGTCCCCGAAATTCCTTCCGCGCGGGCACCACAGGTGAATTATGCAGGCGGCTTCTTCACGGGGCGGGGGCGGGGGCGTCCGGAAGCAATAATTCAGGGCTCCGGCGCCGCGCGCGCCCGGCGCTCGTGTCACGCGCGATGGTGATTAGCTCGAAATAGCGCGCGCAGCCAGCAGCCCTGGTCGCGTCCCACCGTCGGCGTTGTCGCCGTCGCCGTCGCCGTCGCCGTCGCCGTCGCCGTCGCCGTCGTCGTTGTCGCCGCCGCCGCCGCTGTCGCTGTCGCTGTCGCTGTCGCTGTCGCTGTCGCTGTCGCTGTCGCTGTCGCTGTCGCTGTCGCTGTCGCTGTCGCTGTCGCTGTCGCTGTCGCTGTCGCTGTCGCTGTCGCTGTCGCTGTCGCTGTCGCTGTCGCCGTCGCCGCAGCCACCACCTCTCCTAATACGGAGTTTTTGCACGCCATAGCGGACAGCGATCGACCGCAATCTCACTCTTCTGCGCATACGCAGATGCACAAAAGTGATGCGAATCTCATACTGTGCATGCGCAGAAGATCGACAGTGCTGTCGATTGCTTTAACGTTCGAGGGTGCAAACACTCTCCAACGCTCCACCCGCACGACCATCATGCCCACCGTTTCCGCTTCCGCTGCTGCCACCATCGCCGTGTACGATACCCTTTCCTCAGCACTTAACATCTGTCTTTTGAGGCTCGGGCAACCAACACTGTACGAGTACTACATGTCGTTATATCATTATTCTATATTCGAAGAGTGATCAGTCCTACACCATGTATTGAAAAAATTAGGTTTAGGACAAATTTCTTCACAGCTCTCAGCCTTAATTTTGTGCCTTTGTAGAAGGCATAAAATTACATTTGTACAACAAACAGTAGTACATTTTAGTACAGAGTCCTTTTAGTTACCGTTATGTTTTTTGTACATTTTTTCTCTTAGCTTTTTTAAGTTCTATATTGACTTATGTTTTGCCCTTCATTGATTTAGTTTACCTATTTTTATTTACCCCGCTTGTTTCTGTTCATTTTCCTTCTCCTTTCTCATTCTTCTTTCTGTTTTCATCTTCACCCTCTTCCGTGACATCTTTCACTTCTGCAACTTCTGATTTTCTTCTTACATATGATGCTTATGAAATGAAGAGGTGGGGCAACAAGGTGCCAATCCTCATTTTTGTGACATCCCTAGATCAGAGAATAAAACAATTTTGTGTAAATCAATTTGTGGAAATCCATAACATAATTTCTCAATTTGTGTATGTATTTCTGGTTGATTTCATTACATACATATTATTATAATACGTGCATATTTGTACATTTGGTTCCTAATGTTTGTTTTTGTGAACATTTTAAGTTATTTACTTCGCCTCTGTATAATGTTACAATTCTCCTGTCCCCTTCAAAAGACGACCGATGATTTGGTTGAAATGGTATATAAGGTTCTTGTTCACGACGCAATCGCATGGGAAACATTTCCTGTGAAATGGAGGATTTCAAACCACAACTATAACACTACGGTTGCCGCCTCAGCCATATTTATAAGCTTATATTTTTATTTATGCATGGAAAGGAAGCATAACTTGCCAATATTTTGAAAATAATGGTGCCTTAATATACTTTTTTTCAAAAGTATGCATTATCTTTCACCTTCCAATAATATTATTTAATTTGGTGATGTACAGAGAGAATGCTCTTAGATGACATGTGTTTCAGGTTTTCATTCAAAATAGCTTTAAATGAAATCGTTACTAGAGGTAAGTTAAGGGAATAATTTCTCGTGAATGAAAGTCAAATATAACGGGTGGACCTGACTGAAAAGAATTGTATGTAAAATGAGTATATACTGACAAATGCAACGAATGTATGTAATGTAATGTAAGTAAACGACTATTAAGTAAACTTAGCAAATTATTTTAGCAAATTCACCTGGTATTTGACTAGCATACGCAGTGTATATGATTATTTATTTCCAAATATAATTTCAATCTGGCATACAAATGTTTAAAATAACACTCACATCCATGTGGGGTTATGCGGGTGATAATAAAATAACCCAATGTCAAATCTGTCAGGATTGTTTATTAGCTTTACTTTTTGAACAGCTTGTTTACACAAACGAACTTCACAAACAAATTACATTAAACTTCGATCCGGGGCAAACACTCGCTATTGTTTTACCTGTTTAACAGCAGAACCCGGAGCGACAGGGCAGCCGAATAAGAGCTATGAAGTGTGCAGAGCGGATTCTCTTGTAAATACCTTTGACGCTATCGGAACAAACAGCGCCGAACGATGTGCTCCGAAATGGAGTTGAAAGGCGCGTGTTCCGTTCTCAGGCTGGGCCAATATTTGATCCCGCTATTTGTTTCCCCAGATTCCACCATCCTCTTCGAGCTTGTCGCAACCAAAGCTATCAGTCGACTGGCTCACCATGCCTCTCACAATTTCCTCTTGTAGCCAATCACAGCTGTAGTAGGCTACACTGAAAGTTCTTTTAAAACGACCATTCCAGCTACTGTAGTGCCCGCATTATATCTTTCGCTGGCGTTTCATGTGGTTGGTGTAACGCACACGCACACGCGCACAGACACGCACACATACAGGGAAACACGCATTACGCACAGCAACATGTACACATAGCTTTTAAAATGCAATGCCTCTATTTTACCAAAATCATTCGTTTCCACACAATGCTATTGAAAATGAAGATTTGATTTCACTCCAGTAGTAAACAGTTTGAAAGTATCGTACCTTCATCCCCCCTTTTAGTAAAAAAATTTGACGTCGTATTGTATTCGGTCGTATTAACGTTCATGACGATCGTACTGAAAATATGAAAGATGTTTTATCAAATGACGTACATAAATCAAAATTGAAGAGATCTGAGAAGTAAAGAAATTGTATTTAATACGTACAGTACAAATACGCACGTTTGCATTCCAAACTTCATGCATGCATACTTACATTCTTGCATTCATACGCTGTCCTTCTGCTGGTCGTTAGTTCATTGCCTTTCTCATTACTACTTGCATTTTCCACCGTTGATACTATCTGTCATTTTGTCGTAAATAAAGGAACCAAGGAATCCGGAGATATCGCTAGTTTCCCGTAAAAGTTTTCATTGCCCCCAACGTAGTTCTCCAGTATTAAAGTCCCATCACCCCTACTTTTCAGCTTAGCGAAGTATTTACCACTTGATTCAGCGCTCACTCGGTTCGTCGCACGAGCTCTGGCCACTTCCAGCGCGGTGGCCGCCTCCACCCCAGGGCTCCACCCGAGGACCCTCGCGCTCGCCCCCCGGGCTCTGTTAACAAAACGAATCGCCGTAACTTGTTCCGCGGCGCTGGTCGAGTTGCAGTGACCTGCCCGCCCCGAGCGCTGGCGGTCGCGGTTGCCGGGTCACGCGCGACGCGCCCTCTCGCTCGCTAAACGCGCGTGTCACCTAATTGCACTTTGATGTCAACGAAGTTTCAACCGCCAACCCCCGCCCCGCACGCTCCCTTCGCCGACACGCGTCCCTCCGCTCTGCTCTGCCCGGATCTGCGGCGTTTCACACCGTTGCGCTCTGCTGCAGTCTGTCCCTCCACCTCCCTAATCACTTATCGCATCTCACGCTGTCGCAGGTTTACAGAGAATACTCCACTTGTAAAATTAAAATCAATAGTGTTGAGCTATACATACAATATATCCCAATCAGGGCGGTGTATCTCAAAAAGTTTATCGCTTTTTCTATCCGATTTTTCTTACCTCTTCTCCCAACTGGCCAATCGTAAACTCACCTATCTTAGGAGGCGGTATACATCGATCGCTATGTCGATGTCCTGTATACTTCGTATATACTGTAAAATAACCTCTTCGATTTTAATATAGCTTTCAGTTATTTTCGATATTTGGCGCATTTTGGAACTCTGTTGGTCATAATGTCATTCGTGGAATAGTCCTATTAAATGCCACTCGTGCTTTGGAAATTCTCAGATAAATCCCCTCCTCGCTTCGCGAGTCGGGGATTTATCGACAACTTTCAAAGCACTCGTGCTATTACCTATGATAATTACAGAAAGGGTAATATAATTATGAATAGGGTTAATTTCGTATCTGGGTAAAATATTTACTTGGGTTATCAAGTAAATATTTACTTGGAAGTGCGTTAATAAAAATGATTTTATGGTTTTCAACCATTAAAATTTCGAGCACGGAAAATCTTTCAGTTTTATTTTAGAAACTTTTCTAAGGATTTACATTATTTTTAACCAATGATGTTAAATATCCTTTCATCATCTAAGAATGAATGGTGATGCGTAATTTTCTGTAATGTTTTGGTAGAGCGTTTTGACAGTCTGGTTGGAATCAACTATTTTGCTGTGAGTCAATCACTTTTGGATATGAGACTTGATTTTTTTAATTGAAAACTGGGTAAATAAATATTCAGTTAATATGACGTCCTAGTTCATGTATGCAGTGATTTATTGCTAAAAATTCTTCAAGGAAAGCGGGTTTGCCTTGAAAACTGTAGATTCGTTCACATTCAAGAAATTTGGTGAAGAACCGTGAGACACATGACAGCAGAGATTTGCCATTAGTTTGCCGTCCCTGCCTTGCTCTGTCGGGTTCCGCACGCGTCTCTGTGACCAACCCTCCTAGACCGGTCTGTCCCCTCTTCCCCATCACTGTTCCAAACCTGCCACGACCAAGTTCGTGCTGCAGTATTCTAAGCCCTCTCAACCCGGTCCAATTTTCTCCGCCGTGTTTATCCCTGTCTCTTTCAGGTGCTCGTCAGACAGCCGTGCACTGACTTGATTCTCCCGCCTTGGCTTCTCTCAACCTCGGAACCGGTCCACCCTCCACCGTATAGCACTGAATACGTGCAGAGACGATTCCTGTTACGATAGGGTGATACTGTCCATGATTTCGATATTAGCATTATATGCATTCATACGACACAAAGCGTAAATCGTTTTTAAATTTCAAACACAAAAAAAGTTAAATTATTATCCACCTTTTTCCATTTTTAAAAGTTGTCTGTATATTTTAAATGATTATTTTCATGAGAGGCGTGCGAATTTTACCTGACGTAATGAAATTTATTACAAAAGGGTTTAATTCGTTTTTGTAATATCCCTTTTTATTTATTGTTCTGAATGGATCAATGTCCTAAAAATACATTTTAACGGTTCCATCGTTCTCTTCTAAATCATTATTTTATGAAATTGCAAATCCAGTTTAAAATTGCATTATTTTGTCTCTTCTCAGTTTTGCCTCGTAAATCATTCTTTCTCTCGATTTTTCTAAATTGGGTATTTTTGGAAACAGGTTTTGAGCATTTTCCCTTGCGTGTAGTCTAAGTATGTTTGTGTGCATATATGCGTGTGCATGTGTGTGTTTTTGCTACGCTCGTTCTTTGGCGGATATCGCCGCAGTGTTTCCGCACCCACTCAGAAGGTCCATTCCCGAACTTCCCTGTCGTTCTCCGGGTCGACGCATCGCGGGTCGAGGCGCCAAGTCGCCACCCGTGTCGACCACCTGTCGCGGTCGAGGGTAGCACAGAACACGCGTCGCCGCCCTCGAACTCCCCGCGAGCTCCCGCGGCAGCCCGACCGCCCTTCGACACCGACAAATGCCAGCGGATTACAGCGTGTACTCTTACATTTGCAAGCGCGAGCGAATTTACTGCCGCAATTTTCTCGCTCGTTCATTACGGGCGAACGTCCCTATTTGTATTACAGGGCTGCGCAAGAGGGAGAGAGAGAAACTTGTTCTAGACAAGTTGAAAACTCGTTATGGATCGATTTAGTCGCGTGTCCCCTTTATGCAAACGGCGACGTGAATGCGTTCTATCCTGCCTGGTGATGGTGATAGAAGTCTGCTACCTAGGAGGAGGAACGCGGCTGCCGCAGGCCGGCTGTGGGGCGTTTTGTATTCCGCTCCGGGCTGGGTAGAAAGGGGTCGAAGTAGTTACGGCGCCTGCGAGGCGGCGCCGACGTCGCAAACTCCGCATCCAGCAGAGAGCGCGATCCCGCGACCCGTTCACCGAGAAAAATGCCCCTCCCCTCCCCCTCCTTCGCATCGGTCCCGAGGCGAACAGCGTTCCGCTAGTTCCGCTCGGCGTCTGGCTCGAGCGCCGCTGCGCTGATTTACTCCTCGAGAATTTGCGGGAGTCGCTGCGCTGCTTTTAATTAGAAGAGTTTGCGCCTTTCGGGGCGGACTCCCCCCTCCCCCGCGCCTACTCCCACCCCCAGTGTCTGCGACTCCCAACGGCGGCGTCTCCGCGCCCATCCAGACCCGCAACAATGGCTCCATCAAGGCGCCTTTCGGGCAGCTTTTGCTCGCGACCGCTCGTTAGGGCTCTACAGCGGCCTCCGCTGTCCCCTTGGTATTCTTGTGCCCTCCACGCGCGTAGGCTGGCGCTGCGTTTTCGCGTTGGAGCCTTGCTGCCTTCTTTTCGGTTCCAGTTGCGACGGTTTTCTGATTTTATTGAGCGTTACTTGACGTAATTGTTTCGCAACTTTTATCTGTAGGAAATATTTTGCTGCCTACTCTCAAATATGAGATTTATTTCATTGTGTCTATAATTATTAATAATTCTTTTGTTTTGACTCTCGTTAAAACTATTTCCATCTTCAGTTTCTTCATATTTATTAACTTCTTCCTTTGTTCCACCTGTTTTTCCTGGGGTTCACGTAGTATATATGTAATTTTCTTTAAATTTTAAATATCATTACTCTATCATTTCGCCATTTTTGCCTTTCCTCGATTCTTCTCATTGCCTTTCGGTTTGTGTTCTGTTTCGTTTCTTTGAGATTCATCTCTTCTTCCCCTTGAACAACTCATGAACCTTCGCTTCTTTCCAACCGCCATAGATTCTCTTTCCCTTTGCCTTTGTCCCTTTTACAACACATGCATATCCACTTCCTCCCTCTGTTAAATTTTATTCATTGTTAATTACCTTCTTAATACTCTTTTATTCTTTTTTACCACCCGTACTGCGCATTGCGTATTCTCTAAGCCGTACTTGGCATCGTTGTCTTCTTATTAGTCCATGGTAACGCAGCGAGCTCCCTTGGGTGAAGATGTCCCTTTCCCGCGAGCCCTCTTCAAAGTAGCGGCGTTAAACGTTATCTTACGGCCGCAAGAACTCCGGAAGGCTGTGATAGGAGTTGTACGCGAGCTTGGTGGTGTTCTTCTGAAACTCGAAGTTGGAGCATAGTTACAAGAGTGTTATGCTTCTAAACGACAGTAGTTAGCGTTAAAGTTTGAAAACGCGGATACATTTGAGAAACAATGGGTCTGTTTTCCTTTTTTGTGAGCCTGACGAAGGAATATTTTCAAAAAAAGGAGTTTGCTCAGTTTATTTTAGTTTTGTATAGCAAATATTTGTCTACACGTGTCCGAACGTTTAAATAGTTTGGAGATATAACCTTTAAAACGACTGAACCCTTAACTACCAACAACCCAAAATATAATTCATTAGTCTCTACTCATAGTCAAGTGAATTCCATCTCGCTTATCTCCGCGTTGATGGCTCTGACGAGCGAATGATTTTTTAATTGCTCACTTTCACTTCACTGCCATATGGTGTTCTCTCCGCTGCGAACACAACTCGTCATGAATATTACACGAGACGTGTCTTTCGAGTTTCGAACAGGAAACACTCCAATTAACATCAGAGAGTCGGGCGACGCAGTGGCGTTGGTCGCCAAAATAATTCACCGTGACCGAGCTGCGCGCGGCGGAGGCGGAGGCGGAGGCGGAGGCGGAGGCGGAGGCGGAGGCGGAGGCGGAGGCGGAGGCGGAGGCGCATGCGTTGACGGCAGGAATAATGGACGACGTTTCTTTGCTGCGAGCGCCTCTCATTTATAATCCCATCAAGCGGAGTCGCCCCAGGGTGCGCGCCACAGTCGCGGGGCTCCGCGCTATGAATAGGGGTGAGGCGGGGACGGACGTGGAGGCCAGTTCAGGGGTGGGTGCGGTGTCGTTTGAAGGTGGATGCTGTGATGGAAACGAGTGTAGGGGTGGGTGTGCAATGGTATGCACATTGATGGGTACAGAAGTAGGAGCAGATGTAGGTTCTGTGGCAGGTGCAGTGGCCAGTGCTGTGGCTGGTCTGTGGCGGGTGCTACAGGCGTGCGCTGTGGCGGGTGGTGCTGTGGCGGGTGGTGCTGTGGCGGGTGGTGCTGTGGCGGGTGGTGCTGTGGCGGGTGGTGCTGTGGCGGGTGGTGCTGTGGCGGGTGGTGCTGTGGCGGGTGGTGCTGTGGCGGGTGCTGCTGTGGCGGGTGGTGCTGTGGCGGGTGGTGCTGTGGCGGGTGGTGCTGTGGGGCGTTGTGCTTTGGCGGGTGGTGCGGTGGTGGGTGGTGCGGTGGCGGGTGGTGCGGTGGCGGGTGGTGCGGTGGCGGGTGGTGCTGTGGGGCGTTGTGCGGTGGCGGGTGGTGCGATGGCGGGTGGTGCGGAGGTGGCGGGGGGTGACGGAGCGTGAGCGGGAGGGGAATCAGGGGAGGAGAATAAATATGGAAAGGGACGGGAATGAGTACAGAGAGCTGGAGTATGAAGCAGTGACATGGGCAGTGGCGCTGGCAGTGGGGTGGGGCTGGGTCACGGAGAAATTGAGTATAGCGGTGGGATATAGTGACCTGAGAGGGGGCTTCACTAAGAAAGATGTTCTCGCACGTGTCTACGAGAAGGATAGACAAACGTTAAACATAAGTCTTAAATAAATTTACGGTGGAAATATGAAAAAAGAATTCAACGAGTTGTATTTTCAATTAAAGTTCTTTCCATTGAACGAATATTTAAAACATATTCTCTATGTGGTATGTAATTTTTATTATTAAAATCAGACATTTTTCTTAGAATCGAAAATGCATTCATTTTCTTGGGATGCTACCGATGATTTTGTTGAAAATAATTTCGTTTGGATTTAAGCAAAAATATTAATAACATTCTCTCAAAAATTACCTTAAAAGTGCGATTTTTATATTTCTCAAAAAATAAATTAATCAATAAATATTAACGCACATTAATTTTCATCAATTTTTGTCTTTTGTTATGCGTTTCAATGTATAAAAGGAAATATTTTACCAGATTACCTTCATAACAAAAATTAAAAATAAGAATTCATAGGGATGGCATACTCTTTACATTGTTTTGAGGAACATATCGCCTCAATCCTCTTTTCTGTCGCAACAATACTAACATATTTGTTTGTTTGCAAAAATTAAGGCACATTTCTCTTAAGTATCTGCAAATCATTATGTGTGTTTTGAAAATAATATAACCCTTTACGTCGTTAGTCAGCTACATATTATTATTTTTATTATTATTATTATTATTATTATTATTATTATTATTATTATTATTATTATTATTATTATTATTATTATTATTAATATTATTATTATTTATATCATTCAGTTACATATTACAATGTCAATTTACGAAAGGTTTTAAATATGGACACATGCTACGTCATTATTGTTAAAAAGGAAGAGAAGAGAGGCATTGAACAGTGTCATATAATGCACAAAATGAATTCGAATGAAAAGTGATCATAGTGTTCTAAACAAAATTGATTGATTCTGGCTTCGGATGGATTACATACTTGTAAATCTCAAGTACCAAATAGTGAATTTATCGGTGAATGTATGGATTGTTGTATGTATGTATTGTTGTATGTAATGTATGATTGTATTAATGTATGGATATTAAGTATGGGGATTATTTTTCCAACTTGCTGTTTGAGTCAGTCTGTACTTTAAAGAAACCAGCGAACTAAAGAGAAGGAAGAGCAGAACATGAGGTGAATTAGAACCCACCACCAGGTCACGTGAGGGAGGGAAACCCTGAGGGACGTTTCGGGGCGCGTGCTGCATTTCCCATGCATGCGGCCCGCCACCGCCTCCTGCTCATCCCTTTTCCGCTCCGTCCCGCCCCCTCCCTGTGATTGCTTCCGAGGTAATTTGGCAGAGGGGACGGCACCCTTCCGTCCCCGAAGGCGGCGGCTAAGGGGGAAGTGACGACGAAGGAGGCAGCGGGGGTGACTTCAGCGGCAGGAATGGCTGGTGTACCAGGAGCGGCTGGTTCTTCGTGGTTGGTGGGAGAGACGGCGGGGGTTTTTAGTGTCAGGGATGGCTGTGGCGGCGAGGGCAGTGTGACGACTGCAGAGACGTGTGCGATTGTGGGATGAGGCGAAAGGGAGTGAGGACGGGCGTAGCGACTAAGTGCAGGTGTGAAGATTGGGGCGCGGGAACAACTGGATTGGCATGGATGGTCGAGTGGCAGGGACGACCAGAAGGATAGAAATGGTGGAGCGGGGGCGGGGGCGGAGGTGGGGGGGAGGCGGGGGCGGAGGCGAGGGCGGAGGCGGGGGCGGAAGAGGCGCGGAGGCGGGGGCGGAGGGGGCGGGGGCGGGGGCGGAGGCGGAGGCGAGGGGCGGAGGCGGGGCGGAGGCGGTGGCGGAGGCGGGGGTGGAGGCGGGGGTGGAGGCAGGGGTTGGGGCGAGTGTGGAGGCGGAGGTGACGGCGGAGGCAGCGACTGCGGCGGTGGTAGTCGGGGTGGCGGGGGCGGCGGGAGTGGCGGGGGAAGCGGGGGCGGCGGAGGCGGCGGGGGCGGCGGGGGCGTGGGCGGCGGGGGTGGCAGGGGGCGGGGGCGACGACTGCATCCCCCATGCGCGCTGCCAGGTACAAAATTTTCCAATTATTATTTTCTGATTACGCACGCGGCGCGCCGTCGGATCGATGCGGGCGATCGCGGCGATTTCCGGCGGGAAATTGGATAGTTCACGCGGGAGTTAGCGCTCCCGGCGCGCGAGGCGCCCGTGGGCGTGCGAGATCAGGCCACTTATCGGGGCGAGATAATCGGGGCCTCTCGCCCTCCGCGGCGGCGGCCGCTTGAGCTGTTTACTGGGTGCGTCTCGTTAGACCCACCGGCGATGGTGCACGCAGCTCCTTGGATCATTGTCAACCAACGTGGGCAGTTGAAGTGGTACGCACAGAGAATTGCTAATGTATAGTAAAAAAATATTACTATTTTACAGGAGCAGGGTTGAAAGCAGTTAGTTGTTTCCTTGAGCTAATCGTGATCCACATACAAAAAATATTATTTTGAAATCTTCGTAAAAACACGTTTAGATAAACTACATTAGTTTTGAAACGAACATTATTTTCTAGATCATTAGTGACTAACTTAGTGAGTTAGACTGTTTTAATACATAAAAATATTTGTACGTACAAATATATGTATGTAAATATATGTACGTACGTGTGTACATGTAACATGTGTGCTTGCAGTTCTGTACACACGTGGTGTTTAGGTACTTATATGAAAACTTTTCATAGGCGAAGAAAAAGTGATTTTGCGAATCCAAATTATTGCTCTTTAAAATGGGTGTCTCTGTAAACTCCCAATGCAGGGCATTGTAGCTGGGCGTTGGTGAGCCAGGCGGGACGAGATTCAAAGGGGGCTGAGAATCTCGAAGCGACTGCTGTGAGGCTGCGGAGAGAAAGAAGAGAGAGCGCGGAACGGGTGTGGAGAGGATACAGAGCGGTTGCGGAGTGGGAGCGGAGACGGAACGGAGCGAAGGAGCATGGGTACGGAGCCGTCGCAGAGAGGGTACAGAGGGGATGTGGAGCGGGTGCGTAGAGGGTAGGGAGCGGGTACAGAGTGGGCACGGAGTGGATACGGAAGGGGCGCGGAGTGGGGGCTGAGCGAGGGGGGGCGGAGCGGGTGTGGGGGGACAGAGCAGTACGGAGCAGACGCAGAGCGGGTGCGGAGTGTGGGCGGAGTGTGGGCGGAGTGTGGGCGGAGTGTGGGCGGAGTGTGGGCGGAGTGTGGGCGGAGTGTGGGCGGAGTGTGGGCGGAGTGTGGGCGGAGTGTGGGCGGAGTGTGGGCGGAGTGTGGGCGGAGGGTGGGCGGAGGGTGGGCGGAGGGTGGGCGGAGGGTGGGCGGAGGGTGGGCGGAGGGTGGGCGGAGGGTGGGCGGAGGGTGGGAGGAGGGTGGGCGGAGGGTGGGCGGAGGGTGGGTGGAGCGAGTGCGGATCGGGTACGGGGAGTTGATGGAGCCAGTGCGGAGCAGGTGTGAGGTAGCTGCAGAGCGGGCGCCGAGCGTGGAAGGAGTGTGAGCGGAGCGGGTGCGGGCCAGGTACAAAGCTTGCGCATCGTCTCCCTTTCCAGCTCGACCATGAATGTGTTGGGCAATGAGATAATGAAATAAGCGCAAAGAGAGAACGGGAATGTATCGAATAACATTAATATTTTTGTATGCGCATCCGAAATACAAACGAATTTATTTAATCGACAAAAATTGTATTGTTTCACACACACACAATTTTTTCATCATGTTCTTCCTATAAAAGTGCCATACTTTTTGATGTTCTGTTTAAAGAAATTGTCATTCCCATAAGTAGTTTTTCTACTAAAAACTATTAATTTATCTGTATTTACGTTAGAACACGTCCAAAAATAGAGTAATCTCGAATTATTCAGATGAAAAATTCTTCTCTAATAGACAATGAACAAATAAATACCTTTTACAATTCCGTGATCATAATTTGATATTATATAGATTTAAAAATATATAGAAGGAAATACGTTTTGATGACTATCTATTTGTTGCCAATATTTCATCCTTGAAATAAAGAAATAAATGTAGTTAATTTGAAAAGTAGTATACTTTCATTTTTATACATCATTTCACTTGGCCTCATATTGTTTCACAGAAATGCGCAATTTATAAGAGAATAAACTTGTATTTCTGATTTCTCAAAATATAGGATTATACTAAAAATGTCCAAACTTCGAAACAGAATAGACTTCTGCGAAGATTGAAAGACGTCCCAGTACTCCGTCTTGAAGGCTCCGAGGCTAATCCAATATCGTGCATCTTCATTTTCATATGAAATTTCGCGGAGCTTCGCTGCACTCGAGATATGTAAAGCAGCGTTAACACAATATTCGCGGACGGTTCCACTGCAAATACATTACTGGAGGAACGGAGATGCTCCAGAGGGAGATTGGCCCGGCGAGACGCAATTCCGCTGCCTCTGGAGAGGGGGAGTGGAGGGGGCAGGGGCGAGGGCGGGGTGAATGGGCTGGAGGAGGCGGAGGGAAGCGAAGAGCAAAAGACGAAGCGGTAGAGGTGAGGCTGGAGGTGGAACCGGGAGCAGACGTCGCAGGCCCGGTTCAACTGGAGGCGAAGTGGAAGGAGAGGAGAAGCGGAGTGCGAGACAAAGCGAGTGGGTTACGCGTTCAACGTTTCTCTGAGGGACCGATTTCAAGGGCGATGTTGTAATAGAGATAACTTTGAAGTAACGGAGATGGTAGTTGAAGCGGAGGTGTTCCAGAGATGAAGTGGTGACGGCGAGGAAAGCCAAGTGTAGTGGGTAGAGCGTGGGACTGACGATCGACTGTCGGAGACAAGACTGCTTATTCGTCGACAATACTGTCCAGAACCCTCTTTAAAGACTGTAAGAAGAACGAGATTCGTAAAAAAGCAGGGGCGTTATTGGACCATGCGTCTGGAGAAGATATATCAAACACAATCGACCTTGTACATTCAGGTCATCGAGTTCAATACCAGCTTTTAAGTCAGGGTTGTCAGAATGTTTCACGTATGCAAATTGGCCTAATTAATTTAAAGGAAACGCGCGTTTATTGAAGTAGGTCTAATATAACTTTGATTCAAACTCAATGGTTCACAAGTCATTCACGTTTCACCACGAATGATTTTGTTCTAAAATAAATTTAAACTTGTTTTCAAACAGATAGGATTCAGTTGATGTTTAGCTTGCTTATAACTTCGTTATTGTATTATATACGAAATTGTAGATTTGTTTAATCTTCCGTGGAATAAAATTGATCCCAAAATTCCATATGTCGTCGATTTCCTCCAAAACATCGAAATGTGAAAATTCCGTTCCTTTCTATGGAAAATGAAATCCATTGTGCCGCAGAAGTTCACAAGTGAAATTCTCTTAGCAACGGACAAAAAGATGTCTGTGTGGAATTGCAGAGAGCGAATTCACAGTTGAAGGCGTGCGGGCGCCGCGGGGGCGGAGAGGCCAGCCGCAGTGAAAGTAGCGTCGCGAAGCTGCTCCTCGAGGGCCGCCCGCTGCTGAAGTCAGCGGATTTGGCGCCGCCGCCACCGCCACCCCACCCCACCCCCTCAGGGCCCGATCTCTATCTCGCCGCACAGGCGCGCACCCTTGACACCTGCACTCGGCCAGCCTCTCGGCCACCCGCCCCACCCCCACCTAACCCGGCCCTCCCCGCCTCCCCGTCCTGCCCGCCCCCGCGCTGTATTTCGCCTGTCCCCCTTGGCGCCCGCCCACTGTCCTTTACAGCATCCACCTTTGCCAGCCCTGTCAGCTTAATACGGTTTCCGTGTAGTCTTCGTCTTCCAGAACCACCTTCCATGGCCAGAGGTGCTTTACAGCCTTGCCTTGTTCTAGTATCTTGTGGTCTTCACAACATTAAATAGACTTTGTTAACATTCTTTGGCTAATAATATTAGAGTATTGACCCCAGCGTAAATATAAAGCAAATTCTTTAGATGTCTTTACAAGTTTACTTTTTACTGTTATGCTACACTACAATGCAACATGCCACACTATGCCGTTCTCTCTTACCCTACTCCGTTTCACGCCAAATCCACCCTCCATTCATCCCTCCTTTGCCTGTGTGGCATCACCACCTCGTGTCCCATCTCTAGGGCTTCAGGTCGCTCACCTCTGCGTCGCCAGAGATGTCCGCTTTCAGGTCAGCATTACGCTGAGTTCTCGATTTTTTTGTCGACGTGTGCCATATCACTATAAAATCTATTTTCAGAACTTAAAACGCTCTTCATTAGTTTTAGCGAGTAAATGGATATTGATTTTCTGGTTTTCGGATACTGGATGCGACAAATAAGTCGGGAAAGAAGGAAAATGGCAATTGAAAATGACGGATTTCTTTTTATCTCTGCTGCTGCAATTTAGTAGTTTGCTAAAGGGCTTTCTGTACTACTTTCGTTCGAAAAATACCGGCCATTGACGATAGAGGTTGCCAGTTTGCGGAAAGAGGAAGCAGAAAGAAACACTCGAGGGAATCCGAAACGATCCGATATTTCGCGATAAGAGAGCACATTACGGCCCATCTTTTTCAGAATTAACTCCACCCGCGGGACGGAAGCCGATGAAAACTTTTTTTTCGCGCGCAGTCGTTTCAAGTTAGATTAGAGCCGACGTTGCGGCGATGATGCGGTCACAGCGGTCCCGCCCCCCTCCTCCCCTGTGCCGCCGCGGCCCTCCACGGCCTCCTTAATTGGCGCGTGGCGGGGGAGGAGGCCGTGGCGGCGCGGCGTCTTGGCCTGGCGGGGAAGTCCCGCCCTCCCCACTACGCGGCCTCTGCGGCACGGTCACGTGACGTTGGCCGCTCGGCATCGATCTGCCGCGGCGCCGGCCGCTGCCGTCCTTCCCCTCTCCGCCACCCGCGGCCTCGCGCCTACCCCGCACTCTTCCCCCGTTTCTTTCTCCGCCACCCCCCTCTGCCGTTTCCCCCGAATACCATCGTCGCCTCCGCCTTCGCCGCCGCCGGCGACGTCCCAGTTCGCGGCTCGGCGGGGGCGGAAGTTGTGAAGAAGCAGCTCCGAAGTGGAGAGGATTGATCAGCTTCCGTGAGAAGCATTCGCGCCAGCGCTAATGCGAAATAGGAAATTGAGGGAGAACTTTGTAGTTGTTCGAGAAAAAAAAGCTTAAAAATAAGAACAGATAGTTGCTCAAAAACATTTTTTTTTCATCTCACCTGAGCACAGTATTTATTTATGAAAATGACAAAAGATATTGATTATTTTTTAAACTTTTTGCTATTGAACTGATTAGACTGTTAAAAATATTTGTTACAATTGCGTTGAATAATAAGGTTTAAAATTATTTTCACTCAGCTATTTTGATGAAAATTGAGGAAAATAATATCGCAGAGAATATGCAACGCAGGTAATAATATCAATGCGAAATATTCTCGCGTGCGTGTTCAAAATCTCTAAAATGTACTCTGTCACAGAAAACCGTAATGCTGACACAGATTACAGATTTATTATATCCTTTTTTATTCCAATTCTCTAATTCCTATTCTTCCTCCGATACCCAACCCGGCTTTCAATTTATTTGCGATAATTGCTGGGACCGAAGCTTTGAATTTAGATAATTGAAATGTGAGTAAATGAAGGAAGAGGATTTTTGGAGGAATAAAGATAAAGCAACGTGCATGAGAGGTAGGAGCAGTGGGAGTACTCCACAATAAATTGCGATACAACCCATTTCTGCAATACAGATTCGACGTAGCTTCCGGAATACGAATCCGGATGGAGAAAGACGGTTAACGAGCACACGCCAAGGGTCACTCCCACACCCTGCCCCGGTCCGGAAACATTTACGTCTCCCCTGCCATTTCCTGCAAATGCCAGCAAGCGCTCTACAGCAGTCCCAGTTCGCTTCCCGGCGCCGCCGCCGCCGCCGCCCCACCTCATCACAAAGTTCAGGCGTCGCCGCTGCCCGCCCGCGATATTTAGCCCGGGGCATCGCTCGCGTCCCCAGAGCGCCATGCCTCTCTTCTCGCGGAGCGGTGCGAGGCGCTGCGGGGTGGTGCGGAACGGTGCGGAGCGATGTGGAGCGGTGCGGGATGGTGTGGAGCGGTGTGGAGCGGTGCGGAGCGGTGCGGAGCGTTGTGAAGCTTTGTGGAGCGGTGCGGAGCGGTTCGGAGAGGTGTGGAGCGGTGCAGAGCAGTGCGGTGCAGAGCGGTGCAGAGCGGTACGGAGCGGGGCGGGGCGACGCGGGGCGGTATGGAGTGGTGCGGTGCGGTTCGAAAGGGTACGGTGTGGAGAGGTGCGGAGCGGTGCGGGGTGGTGCGAAGCGGTGCGGGGCGGTACGGAGCGGTGCGGTTCGGAGCGGTGCGGGGCGGTACGGAGCGGTGCGGTGGTACGGAGCGGTGCGGTTCGGAGCGGTGCGGAGCGGTGCGGGGTGGCGCGGAGCGGTGCGGAGCGGATGCGGCGGCGGTGCGGAGGTGCGGTGGAGCGGTACGGTTGGCTCGGAGCGGTTCGAGCGGTACGGTTCGGTTCGGAGCGGTGGTACGGTTCGCAGCGGTGCGGTTCGGAGCGGTACGGTTCGGAGCGGTAGGGTTCGGAGCGGTACGGTTCGGAGCGGTACGGTTCGGAGTGGTACGGTTCGGAGCGGTACGGTTCGGAGGGGTGCGCAGCGGTGCGGAG
This sequence comes from Teleogryllus occipitalis, assembly GCA_011170035.1. Taxonomy (NCBI): domain Eukaryota; kingdom Metazoa; phylum Arthropoda; class Insecta; order Orthoptera; family Gryllidae; genus Teleogryllus; species Teleogryllus occipitalis. The sequence goes on from BLKR01000420.1 coordinate 64,847, forward strand.
CGGTGCGGTACGGAGCGGTGCGATTCGGAGCGGTGCGGTACTGAGCGGTGCAGTTCGGAGCGGTGCGGGGTGGCGCGGAGAAGTGTGGAGCGGCGCGGAGCGGTGCGAGGCGCTGCGGGGAGCCCCGGCCCAGCTGGCCGCCCCGGGGTGCGACCCACGTGCGCCGCGCCGCCGCTCCCGCCGCCGGCGCCGGCGGTCGATGCAGCTGCGTTTTCTCCAGCGCTCGATCCTCGTCCCCGCCGCGCCGCGTTTAGGAAAGCGCTCCCCGAAGGCGGGTTAAGCCCTCCTTAAAAACCTCTTCCGCCGCTGCTGGGACAGCCGGCGACTGCTCCACACGTGGGACAGGGTTTCGGAATCAACCGACGTCGCGGTTGTTAGTTGATGCTGCAGGAAGGCATCAGTGAAATAGCAGAGAATTTTTTTATTTTATCAGGAATGTATTTTTTTCTATTATTGACGCCACAAATAATTGATGATCATTCTCTGATATTTGGAGTCTGATGGTGAGAGCTGAAAACAACAAATGTCCTGGCATTGAAGACAATGAATTGAACAAGTGAGTTCTAATACTTCACAGAGTGTTTTTCGTCGATAGTTAATTTCATCGATCGATATATCATCCAAACTTGTGTTTATTAAAGGTTTGGACCGTAAAATTAAATAATCTGTGTAGTGTAAGAAATATTTTTAAATACAAATTATTGAATAAATAAACTTATTATTACAAAAATTACGAAAATAACAAAAGTAACTCTTGCACAAAATATTACTTATTAAGAAAATAATATTGTACGGCTATAGTGAATAATAGTTTACAGACTAAAATAAGTGTTGCTGACGATCCCTCTATCCTTTCGAAAATAAAACGACAATCATTCATGACTTCTTATGTTCTCTTGAATGCATTTCATCATTTTATCTTAAAAATCTTTTTTGTGGTAGAATGACGGTAATAGAGAACGTATCGTTTGAAATCTAAGAGAGGGAATGTGCTTGCATTACATCCGACAATTTCATCCTGAACAATGCCTGCTATCTCTCAATAAATCAAGCCTTTTTTCATAGAGCCACAACACGGAGTTAAAAATATTGCTTACGAGACTACGGGTCACGAGCCACCGCTTGGTTTAGTGCGAAACGCATATCGTCTGACCACTTGTTACTTTCTCGTATACATATATATATATATACCCATTGCATAACCATTGTAATACCCATTGTATAAAGAAAGTTATGAAAAGCTGCATAAAATAAATTTCGTAATTTCAATGGAAATACAGGTTTTGAGGTCCTCTGATACCCGAAAATGTTTTTTCTTCAAAAAGTCCGCCCGTCTGTCCACATTATCCGTCTGACCGTCTCCTGGCCTGTCTGCCTGTCCGTCCGTCAGTCCGATTGTCGGTTTGTTCGTCCCTCCGTCGTGCGTGAACAACGCTAGCGCCTAAACTATTTGTAGGAGTTTTGTCAAAATGAATATTCCCTAATATATCTGAACTGGTTCGAGACTGCAAGTTTGAAACGGATTCTTTGAATTTTAAGGGTACTTTACCCGAAGTCCCTGAAACATTTTCAAAATTTTCTTACAATGGCTTCAATTTTATTCTTGTGAATAGAATCAAATACACTTACAAAGGCGACTTAGATCCGATATTCACGATTACAAGAAATATACTATTTCACCAAATTTGAAAGTAATGTAAACGCTATTCGTTGTCTATTATTTGATCTATTGAAACAACTTATTTTGCAGTTTTGTTCATATACATTTTAATCACTTCGACATTCGGCTTAAGCACCGTAAAGCAAAAACATTCTTTGTGAAAGAAGGTTACGAACCACCAACGGCAGATAACCAGAATGTAAAAGATTTGCTATATTTGCAGTTTTCCTGAACCACGTCAAATCGTTTGCACAACTACACACTGCTAAAATATATCCAACAGCTTCGTGTTTTACCCACACACGTTCTGCGAAGAAAGGAATTTGCAGGCCTCTTCACAAACAAAGATTAATTCCAATTAAAACTTTTCTTTCGTTAAATATTTACACTTTGTTTTATTGCTCAAAATTCGTTAAATATTATAATTGCTTCAGCTAATATTCAGAAGTGCTTGGAAAGAACGAGGAAAACGGTTTTGAAGACATCGAACCTTCATGAATTTTAATGGTATTTCTTAGTTAGCAGTGTATAAACCGGACTCATCCTTTTAAGGTTTCCGAAATTGAAGCTTCGGCTTACAAACAATCTACCCGGAATTAATTGATGTAGACATGATGATTACTTTCTTGTTCTTTTAATTTACAATTCTGAGGAATCTACAGGATCTGTTGTACAAGTATTAATGTATCTTAAAAGATAATTTCTGTACACTGAATTGTATTTACTGTTAGTTCTTATATTTTTAAAATGTAAAAGCAAGGAAAGAACAACACTACTTCTGAACATTGCTTTTATAAAATTCCTAATTAGTTTTCCATTATTTAAACCTTAAGAATTATTTTCTATGAACGTGTCTCATTAAGATTAACATAAAGATAGTGTTTTGCTAGTTTCAGAGAAAACGTTAAAAGAAAATGTTAAATTATTGACGATTTTTAAAATTTCACAAAGAGAAGTCTAGAATTGAATACAAGTATTACTGAAATTAAGGGGCATGTTAATCTAGTTCATCAGATATGCATTTTGAATAAGAAAATATTTTATTTTACAAGTTCTTATTATACGAGAATCGTTTACTTCAGTAGCCGATGGACTATAACAAAAAGACAAGTGTTCAGAAAATTTTGGATTAATATGGATCGGATTGATATGAGAGGAAATATGGATTTATTAATAAAAGTAATGTACCAACATGGTTACTTTCCTACATAATCGCCATGATGATTCAGGCATTTGTCTTATCTGTGAATAAGCTTTTGGTTCCCTCTTCGGCGAACATTGCCACTGATGTGAGATGAGCCTGAACTTTGCTTTGAAGCTCTTCATTGATCTGGAAGCTTTAGCCTCCTAGCCTATTCTTCAATTCGAGGAAGAGATGAAATTCACACGACGCTAGGTCGGGCTATACTCCGCATAATAAAGCGCGATCCACCTGCCCCAGATGTTTAGTTACAGCAGCACTGCGAAGGTCGGTATTGTCGTGAATGCGAACATTTACCGAAGCCACTGTTTCTCAATAGTTTGATAGTTTACATCGCATATTCATCTCATGGTTTTGTGCATTTCTGCTTCACTATTTCCTTCTTCCAGAAGAAATAAAATAGCACTAAGTAGCTCTAACTTGGCGGGACCGTCAATTTTCAACCAGCCTTCTTCAGGTGACTACTGTTCAGCTAAAATTGCCGTTATAGCGACCATTTTGGCAAAGTATATGGTAAAAAAAGATGCGATACCCCCAACTGCACAGCTCCAAATTCCTCCTCCTTGTCTAATGGTTAAAAGGTTCGATAGATAGAAAACAAAACGTCCCTTGTATTAGTAATGGAAATAAAATGTAGTGATGCAGAGAATATAACTTCGTATAATTCTATTCTTTTCCTTGAATAAGTATTACTGGCATAGAACAGTTTAGTTAGAAATTACGTAATATATACTGACTTTTAATAAGTTTTATATCCATTTTTTACACTTCAGAAAGTGAAAAGGAACAAGGTCTTAGAAAAAATAGTTAATAGTAGTATAGATGCAGTCTTACTAAGTTAAGAACAATGGAACTCGAGACACTGCTTCTCCTCAAAGCTTTGTCATTGACATGCTGCAACAAGACCGCATTGCATGTGGCGAGATTTTTCGGGTCGAAAGTCGTACAATATAGCGAGGGACTGAGGAATGTCCGTGCTTTCAGCTGGCGGCACGCGACGGCACGGAACCTGACAAACTGACGACGGAAAAAAAGAGAATGGTGCAATATATTGAGTCTTCTAGTAAGAGTAAGATTATCAATAATTGCTTTCAAAACATCGTATCCCGTGAACCATTCACAAAATAAATATACCCAGAAATGTTGCTCTGGAGGTATATCGTGATGTGATGTATTGATACAGACTAATTGCGCATCCGATAGAGCGTTACGTACAGTTATTTCTGCCGTTGTACATTTGTAATACAAATTGTCGATATGCGAGGGTCGTAAAGAATCTCATTTAAGTATGAGATAAGATAATTGCTGAATGAGGCCGTTAGATCGAGTAAATCTGTGAAAGAATTGGTAATCAACAGAGTATAGAAATAATATATTATGATGCTATCGTATATTTTATCCACATTGATGGAATTAGATTTAATCTGAAATTTCATGCAACGCGTTTTTGTCTTCACGATTTTTATTCTCAAGTGACATCATGATCTCTATGCTACATCATTCAAGAACTGACGAATTGTACTCCGTACATTTTTGCTAAAAACAACTAATAATGAATAGAAATTCTGTTTTGGAAACATAAATGCAAAGAATATTATGAAAAATGTGAGAGTGAATATGAGTTTTTTAAAGATTGGAATAGAAAAAAATTGCATTCCCTCTTGGAATGTTATGGTTTATTACTTATCCGATCAAGCTCAGGAAGAAAGACCAAGTAGTCTTTGGATAAAGTCCTTGAGGTATAATTTTACCTAAATGCAAGAAATATATGGGAGGTGTCATTTAAAATCGTATTATGTCTACTCCTAGAAATAATGGGTTTGATATATTTTCTTTATGTTTATTATGTGCTCAACTCAAGTCCTTTAAAATATTATTGAATCAATTTGTAAATGACGCTTGAAATCACGTGGTTGTAAATTTTGTATTACATCCTTACAGTTGGTACACATCCTATTTTGTCTTCTATTTCTCATGGTGCTTGCTCTGCAGCTGGACATATTGAACATATTTGATCAACTGATATTAGTGTTGCCGCGACGGTAACCCCCCTCCCCAGCTACTGAAAGTTTCATACTTTTGGAAGAAGGGCGTGGGGATCAGAACAGGAACTTGCCTGTTGTCCATGCCATGGCATTTTGTCTCCCAAACCTCGCCCCTTCTCATTTGAAGAATATCACACTTAACTTCTCTGTCAGAGAATAGTGTCAGACATCAGACAGAATTTTCGGAACAATAGAAAATAAATTAAACAGGAATTGATACGTTTTAGCACCAAATGTTTATCACGGAATTTACTAAACTTTTGATTCGGTTCACATCCTAGGAAAACACATAATAATGATGACGATGATGATGATTATGATGATAATACGATGCTAATTTACCTCACTAGTATCGTAATGATATTATTAAGACACTAGTTCGTAAATGAACTTCATTACAATACTGAACGTAATTAATAAAATTATACTTTACAATATCAAAGTGGATAAAATAATAATATAGAAATAAAAGAAAGTGGTGACTGAAAAATTGATGCAAATGACTGAGGTGAGGACTAAAGAAAATAAACAGTAGAAACATGCTAGTGTGGGGGGAAAAGGGACTGAAAATATGTACTTAGGTAAAAATAAGAAGCTTTGCGGAATGTGTCAAAAGATTGTCAAAGCAAGACTAGATCTCGATTCTGTAGTAAGAGAAGGTAGTTTTGGCGTTCAGACATTTTGAAGAGTTGGCCGCTTGACAACTTGACAGACCTGGCAGCTTTTGGTAGATGGGCGATTAAGAAATATGGCGGTTTGGCAGAGGGGGCAATTAAGGGGAGGGCTATCAACGGGACGGACAATTCCACAGTCTGTGACGGATGGACAGTTTGGCGGATGTACGGTATGGCGGATGGACGGTGTGACGAATGGACGGTGTGACGAATGGACGGTGTGGCGGATGGACGGTGTGGCGGATGGACGGTGTGATGGGTGGACGGTGTGGCGGGTGGATGATGTGGCGGGTAAACGGTGTGGCGGGGAAAGGGTGTAGTGGGGAAATGTGTGTGGAGGGAAAAGGGTGTGGCGGGGAAAGGCTGTGACGGGGAGAGGGTGTGACGGGTGGACGGTGAGGAGGAAGGGAGGTGTCACGGGTGGTGGCTGGACAGTGTGACGGATGGACGGTGTGTCGGGTGGTCGATTTGGATGATGGTTGTTGGTTCTGGCGGATGGTTGTTCCTGAGAAAGACCCCACGGGCGGGCGGTCCGGCCTGGGCCGGTTGAACGGTGTAGTTGGTGCGAGTGTGCGCTACGCCTGGGGGTGCCAGTGACAGGAATGTGAGCCCGAATGGGCAGCGGCCAATGGGCAGTGTGGCACGCGGCCTTCTCGGGGAGCGTCAATAAAAAAGGCAGCGGCCCGCACGTCGCATCGATCGGCGCATTCCAGGCGCGCCCTCCGCACCTCCCCGCCCCCTCCACCCTCCCCCTCACCCCCTCCCCGCCCTCGCGCCACCTGCACCTCCCGATCGCGTGCTCCGCCTGTGATTCAACACTTGCGCTTGCGTCACGCCACCGGATCCACCCTTTCGATGTTTGCGTAGAGCTGGGTGGGCCAGGGGAACATACTTCAGTGTGTTCATTTCCGATATTAAACACATATGATGAAAATGGTCGATCACCGATTTTAGCAGCGCAATAGTATTTGGGGTGATGTGCAGATTTCTTTATATTTTTTGCCTAAGCAGAATAACTACTGTGGAAAAGAATTCTCTGAAATATTGTATCTTTTCAATTGCAAATCAAATATTAATAAACATTGCAATATTATTTAATATTTTTAATCTTAAATTTCAATTTTAAATATAAAGTTTTGAATATATATAAATTCAAACACACACACACACACACACACACACACATTCGATCCGAAAGACTCCACTTTTAGCATCTTCCTTAAGGTAAGTGAAGCACACCAATAGTTCCCGTATGTCGGCATGGGAGTTGAGTCGGGCGACGCGACCCGAATGTTTGGCGAACGATAAAATGAACCCCCGGTATACAACTATGATACTTTGAAGCATTGTCTGCACAATCTAATTCAATGTTAGGTCTCAAATCGATGTGTCTTTCATTAGAAATAATGTTTTGCGCGAAAGACTCTGCGCAAAATCGTGTTCGCGGACGTTAGAGCAAGGTTCAAACTGAGCTGTAGCGCTATTGAAGCAAAAAAGGAAATTGTGTTTTTAATGTGGCGCTCAATGAATGAGCAATCTGTGCTACTTAGTAGCAGCCACTAGTATTATTTGAATATTCATTAGACATTATCATTATTAGTACGTAATTATTTATTGATCACTAAAATATGCACAGATATACACATACATTATACAAAGAGAATGCCACACTAATAAATATATTAATCATTCCTTAATTTTCAACAGTATATAGTTGATGTGATATTCCAGTTATTGAATACGAGTTACTACTAATGCCTCTAAATTCTTTAATCTCCAATATATGTCTGTATTCACACTGAACTGAACCGTTATTGAGAGAATGCTGATCGTTCACCTGTGTACTACTACTTCAAAGATCGTTCTGTTGTTCCTCTTTCAAGCGTCTGACGTCATGTTACAGCCACGCCTTCAATCAATATTTCCAGTGTCATTAGACGACTCTGGGACATGTACCTCTATTGTTTTAGATTTTTTCCGCTCATTTATGGAAGATTTGTTCTCGAAAATGTGCATTCTCTATGCATTACATTTGTTTTTCTTTAACATAAATGCTTCTGAACTTTTTAATTACATCTTTAAGTGAAAATATTTGTAAAAATAATCACTGACATCCTCACTTTGTTCTAATTTCCCTTTATTAATGTTTCTTGAAGTTTACTTTATCAATTTTATTTTTAGGTACGTCAATATTTGGCTATAATACTCCTATAACATTTTCATATTAGTTTTGCCTGATATGATATTTGTATATAATGTTACCCAAAATTTAAAAAAAAACACGAAGAATATTAGGCGATTTTTACAATTACTGTGCTCCTCGATATAAAGCAGAGATCATAGTCTTCTAAATGTTCAAGGAGAGTACTATAGTGCGAGGGAAAAGTAATTTTATGTACGATCAGAATTTAAAATGAAAATAAAAACATTAATCATTAAGATAAAGTGAAAAATTAACGGAAAATTTGGACCCCAAAAAATATATACTTAGGCTGCTTCTATTTGTTGATAAATAATTAAATTAGATAAAAATAGTGAAATAATTAATTGCTAAATAATTATTAAAAAAGTAGAAGGCTCATCTACATTCGTGTTTATAAACACATCAAATTTTTTTTTCTATTTGTCAACATGATAACATGTTGAAAAAATGTTATGTTGTGTAACATGATACAAATATGTAATTTTTTATAAATTATGCATTGTGTTGTTTCTGTCTGAACCTCAGTCATCCTCTCATGCACTTTCTACAAGTATTCTCCGCGTTGTCCCTGCCCTTCCCCCTCGTATGCTCTCTAGTGTCATCGCGAAGAGCGTCTCCGCCCTCTAGCGAGACCTTTACGGGCTATGGAAATAGAATAGACGAGGCGGGCGGGCGAACGTCCCAGCTAATTTACAGGCGGCGGGTGCACCCTCAGGTCGAGGGGGCCGTGAAATTTCGCTTTCGCGGGCGACGATGGCGCCGCGACCGCCGACGCGGCGGATCGTTAAACTGGTCGCCACCGCCGTCGTGCCGCCTGCGCGCCGCCGGATCGGAATGCGCGCTTTCCAGAAGAGGCGTTTATTGCCTCATCCGTCAGAGAATCCCGAATTGGCGCAGGACGCGAAGGGTAGGCTTGCGGTACAGCTGCAAGAGTGTCTTCTAATTTTGTTAAGTTGGTTGCTGGCGTGTGAAAAAACATGTCTTCATAGGAACTTTGGAAGTTTGGTTTTAATATGCATTCAAATTGCGCTTTGAAATGAATTGATTTATTTAATGGATAAGGGGCATTTGTTAGTTTGATTGGTACGAAGGACGTTCTGAAGTGTACTTGGATCCTCTTGGGGTGTGCGAGTAATTGTAGAGAAATCGTAAGTCATTAATGTATGAATCCACATTGATAATGCGATAAAAAACACACCGTAAAGAATTTTTTACTTTCTACAAGTCAGGATTGGACGTAGAGAAATTTACTTCTGGACAATAATCGTAAGAAATTAATTTTCTGTTAGTTTTTAACAATAAGCTTAATAGGAGCTGACAAATAATTATATAACAAAGAAATTAAAAAAAATATGCGTGCATTTATAAACATTTGAAGAAAAGTTACTGTAAGAATATTTTGAATGAATGCGAAAATAATTAAACATTCACTTTACAATAATACGTCGCAAAGAATATACGTAAGTCGCGTTTTTATTTTAAACTGCGACAAGTTTTCTAGAAACGTAAAAAAAGTAGAACAATTGAGTTATAGTTCAAAAAACTTTCTACTCCTCTCTTATTTATAGCAACCTTCACCCTGCCTCCAGAATTTTGGAATCCATCCAACTCCAGTGCCCACGACGGGGTAGAAGACAGATTTGTTTTCTTGGTCTATTTTCGACAACTTCTTGCCCTCAGACAACGAAAGGGCGTGGTCAGCACTCCCTCGCTTGCTTCCATTTTCCTTCTAGCGACAAGCTGTCGGGCGTTGGAGTTCTACATAGAACGAGACAAGATTTGCAAGTTCGTAAAAGTGAATGTGTACAGTCAATATATTAATCTATGATAAATATAATCAGTAACGAAAATCAATTTGAATTCACAGGTTTTGCATCACTTTCCCCAGATTAAATTACAGTTATGTCATTTTCACGGAAAATATCTTGTAAATTTTACTGATGATAAAAGTAATGTAATGTAGTAAAAACGTTTTCCCGCGTACCTGAAATATACTGAGAAAGAAACGAATAAGATGATGAACTTCAAAATGTTAAAAATTTAGGGCAAGGTATTATTCAAATTAACATATTAGCTACATAATATTTAACATATAATATCACACGACATCATTAAAACTTATTCTTGTTTGAAAGTGTTTGACTCGTGAAACTGGTGTCATATATATTGAGTCAAATCCGCATTTAGAATTTTGTTAATGCCAGTTTTTTAAGTTAATTTGGGGTGAAAAAAGTTTCCGACACAATGAAACAAGTGGATCAATTTGGAAAATAAAATATCTATTAGGAACATACCAAATTCTTACTTGGTGGTTAAAAAACTCCAAATAAAGGAAAACAGATTTGATTTAAAAAATATTTTTTCGAAAGAATGTTCATTTTACATTTATTAGTAGAAAATGACTGTAAGGTTTCTAGCGTTCCTCTTCATTGCCCTCCGTCCAGTGCAGGAGAATCGGTCGTGCCTCTCTAGAAATAGTTTAGAAAAAGAAGTTGTAGTGTTTTTAGAAATAATGGCAGTAAAAATAATAGTTTTAGAAATTTTTAGTGAGAAATAGTTCGTTCATTTCAAAATCAACTAAAAATACTTAAAATTAAATTTAAAATGTCATGAGTACTAGAGCCGGACAAAACACAGTTTACTTTCAATCGTTCTCGTTGGCTTGTTTTCGTGGTCTCGAATGGTGAGTATACTCGTTATCTTCCTGTGAAATCTATACGCATGCCTCAGTCAAGAGTTGGCGATACCCCTCAATTCTGGGCTGTTCTCGGCAGATTCGGCAGAGCGCAATATGTGCGCAGTTTGCTAGTAGTTTCTGCGTGTTTTACATGCGAGAAACACCTGTTACTTATGAGAAGCTCTGTTATAAATTAAATTGTAAAAAAGTAATTTAGAAAACGGGACGCTAAATTAGTAGCGAATAACCGTTGCTTCTGAAACAATTATCCCTTTTAAAAGGACACCGTTGCATAACCATGCAACGGTTTGCTTCGGGCATTGATTTTTCTAAATTTACTTTTTAAGGTCGCATTAACTGCAAGGTCATTAACGAGCACAATATGGCTTTGTAAATAACGGTAGTGGAATTCGCGCACTCGAATACGGACACAAGTCAGGATATATGCGAAGAGAACCGCTCTGTAGCACTCCGCGTACCCGCCTCTTACACGTGCTCTTGCGTCACTATCCAGCGGTCAGAATTGGGAACGAATTAGGACAATGGGAGGGTTTACTACGCTTCACAGGGGTTTGACTAGCCCCTGTGAAGCAGGAAAACTCGTTTTGTCGGAATAAATTTCACAATCATTAACACAGTCACAGTGAGATTGTGCGGCAATTGAATTCGCACCACCTTGGTGAAAGGTAAGTGACTTCGCTCTGGGCCAAGCATGTCCTGCTAGGGGATTTGTGTGATCACATTTTTATTAGGTTTTTGCGTCGTAGAGCATGTCATACCAGCTTGTACGCGGAGTTCAGTTATCTCCTATTCACAAAGAAGGGAGGCAGACAATCGCAAGGCCTGAGGCTCTTAGTAGAGAAGGTAACGTCCACTTGGACCCGAGTTACTCCGCGGTACTCTCGTCGTTAGCTTAAAGATGGAGCCAGTGAAAAGGTGGTTTGCCACCGAACTTTGGGCAGGTATGGGCGAGGGAATTGCTCCCGATCCCACGTATAAAAGTTCGCCGAGAAACATAAACCCCCCATCAATGTTCCGGCGGTACTCACATCGAAGCTTGAAGGTGGAGACAGAGAGGAGACGGTTTGGGGGCCCTGAACCACCCGGACCTTAGTGCGGGCGGCCCCCAGTTGGCAACTTGGCTTCGTTGTGGCAATGACCAGATACTCTGGGCAAGAGGAGCGACTTGTCCCAGCGCATTGCGAGTAGCACTTAATTTGACTGTGGTGCTAGTCTGGAAATCTAGTAGTCCTGAGCTGGCACGGTGATCCCACACAGGCTTAATTGGGGGGATTGTCGTAAAGGGTAATTGCGTTCCAAACCCTAGGTGCCCACTCCAGGGAGCAATCCTCCTGAGTTTATGTCAAAGTGTCGACTAGTAGCTTAGGCAGGGTATATATCTTCCTCTATTGAAAGTGGAATAAGTAGTACATTTAAGATGTTTAAAAGAATCATGACTTGTGTCACAGCTCCATATTAGGAAAACGTGTACGAATAAAGGAATGAACTTGATTTCCGGAGGATAGATGAAGAATTTGTACACTGAGGGCAAGTTTCTTGGTAAATTATTCGTGAAGTTGACCAGTACTAGTAACAGCTATACTGGAATAACCTGGCCGATGCGGAGGGCGCACCCTCACCATACAAGATCTAGTGTCGATATTATTCGTTCTCGATACTGGCAATAGCAAAACGAACATTCTCGAACATGGTGGTCTAGATGTCGGGTACAATCGGCACTGAGTCTTTGCATCTGGCATCTCTAATATGTATTATGGATACCTCTTTTTGCATGATTCGTTTTCAGCACTATGTGAATTTAAAAGTTTATCTTGCAAAATAGTAAGCGGTTAGTTCACAACACACGTGAGATGTCACATAAGCTACAGGATGTCCGGGGAGGAAACGTCGGGAAAAAACGAAAAATATAAAAGCAGTCGAATTGTGTAAATTGGGTGCTTTTTTTATTTGTAGGTTATTTTTTTCTTTCTGAACAAATATATTAATTTCTTCTGTAAATAAAATACAATTTACGTATTTCTGGAGTGTTTCTATGCTTCTCCAATGAAAATTTTTGTCTTGAAAGCATTTTTTCAAACCAACTTTTGAGTGCTTATTGCGGCTCAGCCATTCAGAGTATCTAAGTAGTTTATTAGACAAAATCTGCTTAAAATTGTCTTAAGAGCTCATTTTCCGAATTTCGCCGTTTCCTTTCCAGACATCCTGCAAAATTGAATCATGAAACGACCCAACACGATGGATCGATTGGGGACCCTCTGACCTCGCAGACCCCCCTGCGCTGCTGTGATCAGATTGAGCATTCGGGCGGAACTCGGGCGACCGCGACTGGCCGGCGCCGGCGAACTGCACGCGAATCGATAGTCAGTTGACTCCGCCATGGCCATCGGCGGGCGCGGGGCGCGGGCGGGGGCGTGTGGGCGGGCCGGCGAATTTGGGTCAGCGGGGAACGGCGGTGCTTGCCACGCGGGCCGGCGCGTGCGCCGTGCAATTGCGGGGGTGCGGCACGCACTCGCACGGAGCGGCGCGGATGGCAGCCGTGGATGGACACTGCGCCATATGGTGACCGGTGAAGAGACACGCGAGATCAGGTGTATTTTGGTATTGCGAAAGGCACTTACAGTCCGCGCTTGAAATTTGGAGCGAATGGACGTATGTGACAATGTGTGTTTGGAGAAAATGAACAGCAAGTGCGAGAAGTTAACATTTGACAGTGAACGTTTTGATTGAAGTAAAGAGTGAGTGGGGCTTCATTACTGCTAGTTACAAGGCACTGGCAAATTCAAACACTCACAACTGAAATGAAGCGAGTTGCCCCAACAAGTGTTCTAGCTGTTATGTGGCCGAAAATTCTCGTTTTTTTTTAGATGAGTGTCTACAAGCCATTTTCAAGGTATATAAAAGGGATGAATAACAGTTGACTATAATTTACCATAAATGGTACCCCACCGATGTTGGGTCAACTGTTAAAAATGTATGCAGTGGAACATGTCCCGTCGAAGAGAAACCAGTCCACAGATTTTTTTAAAAATTTGGAGTAGGGGCATGAATAGCAGATAATGGAAAATAGGACATGCAATTACGGAGCACAAACAGCGTAACCAAAGGCAATATCGGAGGGTGACTGCGCAGGAGGGTGCGCCCGCTGTTTTCCGCCCCGCTCCCGCCCCCGCCCCGCCCCCGCCCCGCACCCGCCCCGAACCCGCTCCGCACCCGCCCCGCCCCCTCCCCGCACCCGCCCCGCACCCTGCACCCGCCCCGCACCCGCCCCGCACCCGCCCCGCACCCGCCCCGCACCCGCCCCGCACCCGCCCCGCACCCGCCCCGCACCCGCCCCGCCCCGCACCCGCCCCGCACCCGCCCTGCACCGCCCCGCACCCGCCCCGCACCCGCCCTGCACCCGCCCCCGCACCCGCCCCGCACCGCCCCGCACCCGCCCCGCACCCGCCCCGCACCCCGCACCCGCCCCGCACCCGCCCCGCTCCCGCCCCCGCCCCGCCCCCGCCCCGCACCCGCCCCGAACCCGCTCCGCACCCGCCCCGCCCCCTCCCCTCCCCCGCCCCGCCTCCGCCCCGCACCCGCCCCGCCCCCGCCCCGCACCCGCCCCGCCCCTGCCCCACCCCCACCCTCGCCCTCGCCCGGCGCACGTGGCGCCCCTGCGAGCAGCGGTCCGTCGCCGCGGCCTCCGCCGCACAGGGTTTGTTGACCCCGGGAAGTGACGTATCGACCGCACCGGCAGCGGAGGGCGGGCGGCGGACGCGCGCAGACGGTTGGCCGGCGCCGACCGCGCCCCCTCCCCGGCAGCCGCACGTGCGGAAAATTTGCACGCGGACGCCCTTTTCCAATTTCCCTGCCTCTCTCATCAGGCACAAAAATAAAGTTTAAGACGAAGTTTGCTTTCAATAATTACCTTTCTTAATTTTTCCATTCATTGCATGTTTCCTCATTTTCTTATGTGCCGCTGTCTGTGTTGTGATGCTAAGTCCTCTCCGTGGCCCTGCTTTAAGGCTAAAACGCATTATAACCTGTTGACTACAGACGACAAAGTACCGCACGGGAAGAGGGAAAACTCACTAATACATGACTTAGCATTAATATAACTGTAAAAAATGTAAGAAAAAATATGATCACATTTTTTTGTGCAAAACCAGCATATACCGTAATTTATTAAAATGGAAGTTTACGCATTTTTTGAGGAATTTAAGGAGTTCTTTAAAACCTTACGAAGATATTTAGTTCAAATTTAGGTTATTCCTACCTAAAATGTGGTAAGACCATATCCTGTTCAATTGAAAAAAATCTTCTCGCATCTACATGCGAGAAGATTGTGTGAAGATTTTTTCTCTTGTAAAATTTACGCAAATCAAATGAACTGGTTTTGATAACAAACGTCTCATTCATTCAGCTATGATAACTTGATCCAGTTGGTTTCTGAAATGGAGACACTGAAGTTATAAATTACATATTTACATGTAAGTTTGCAATGTTTACACGTGTTAAAATTTGATAAATTTTGTTGCTTTAGAAATCCCAAAAATTTATAGATTCCAATTCTAAAAGAAATATACCCAAATCTAAATATTCCTATTGATGTCAAAAGTATGATTTTATCCATACATTTAAAAGATTCAACGCTTGAAGTTTTTTGAAGAAAATATTTTTTTATTAAGCGAATATTTACAATATGTTTATACAAGAGAACAATTACAAAATTTGTTGACTTGATTATTAACATTGATAGAAGAAGCTCCTTATTAGATCTCTTTATTAATACAGTTGATACACGTATGTCATAACTACACTTCAAAATCTGTGAGGTAAATCCGGAGCTTGAATTTCGTAAGAGGTCTAATTTCTCAACTACCTAACAAAAATATGGCTAAAGCATTGGTATGGCATTCTAATTTCTGAATATATTTACAACTATAAATTTATTTTTATTCATTAGCTGTTGGAATTTTAAAATCACAGTGAATCACATCGTTTCGAACATTCCAGGGGCATTGGCAATGTTTCTGAACACATCAATTTAAATCTTTCAATGATTTGGATATTGGATTTGCTACTGGTGCACCAGAACTGTATGTAGTATGTCCAAACAAGCATTGAGAATGATTTGTACATGAGTAGTTTATTGTTATAAGTTAACACTGAGTTTCTACCTAACAACAACTACAATTATTTGAATTTTAATGGGAGCTATTTTCGTTAACACAAGTTTTTCACGTGAGTCTCGTTTCAAATAAGCATCTAAATATCTCATTGAATCTGCTTGTGGTAGGTTAAATCTGTTTAATTTCACTAGGGGAAATATATTCGAAGAAAATACATTCAGCAATTGATCGATAAAACATGTCATAAAGCATTAAACAATTCCGGCGTTAATTTATCAACGCTGCCACTGGCACTGCACGCAATTTTGACGCTAATGTGTGTTTGTTCAGGTGCAGCTGCTTGCTGTAAAGGTCTATACATTCGCGAATGAATGAGAGCGGAGGTCGAACGTAGGTACTTGTATTTTTTTAAATTAGTAATATGAATGTAAAATACAGTTCTATTATACTCAGATACTAAAGTCAGTAAATAATAAATTACCATTGTGGAATAAAAAGTGAATGTTCTATACTTACTAATAGTCCGCAGCAGTAAGAATACTGGTGAAAATTCACACAAAAATGTTTTCCAAAAAGTGGTACCCTCACTACTTAAGAACAATTCAAATTAAATACTCTTATGAGACTGCAGTCAATTAAATGTTTTCAAAATGTGTTCAAAAATACTGCAATAACATAATATCGTATTTAAAGTTCAACGATTTTTTACATACCATTTAAGAACATCAAAAACGTTGCCGTTCCATAACGCCACACGTGTATAGCAGATATTTAATGCTGGACAGCTTCTTGCTTTGAGACATGCTGTCGCATGACGCCAGCTGCGTCGAAAAGAGTCACGCACGGAGTATGAGAATTCAGTTGGTACGCAAAGCATGACAATAGGAGGAATAACACAATCAAACTTAATTTTTTCAGTGAAATAAAAAATGTTTCATTATTTGTGGATTTTTCCCGAGTTCCTGCGTAACACACACGAAATCATCTCTAAAAGACTGAAGACTGCATAGTTTTCATTCAACTTCCGAGAGCTTTGGAAGTTTAGTAATATAAATGAGAAATATAGAGGAAGGGACTTAAAGACTTTGAACTAATTTTTACATTTTCAATGATGATATTTCAAATATCAATGGTTTCACAACATTGCTTTACGATCATTATCTTATTGTGATGAAATGCCATACTAACCACAGATGTGTAATATAGCCTCGTTGGAAGTCAATCTTACCTTTGACAATATCTATCATCGCGCTAAATCGTCCGCAAAAAAATTAATGAGTTTAATTACAACTTTTTTTAAACTTTTCCGACAACAATAGAAATTACTTCCAACTCAAATAACTTGACAGTTCGCGCGAATGCGCCGAGGAGACACGATTAATTTTATTAAACTGATTTTAAAGAGGCGGTTCTTCGGAAAATGGAATAACTCGGCGAACGTCGCATTTTCAGCGGTTCCTTCCATACTTACGACCATCATTAGCGCAGCAAAGCGAAGCGCCGCGAAGGGGGAATCGTCTTTCGAATCCATTTCGCAGGAGGATCAGTGCAAATTCCCGCCGCCTCGCCTCGCCTCGCCGCGCAGGGGCGGGGCGGGGCGGGGCGGGGCGGGGAGGGGCGGGGCGGGGCGGGGCGGGGCGGGGCGGGGCGGTGCGGGGTGGGGCGGGGCGGTGCGGGGCGGGGCGGTGCGGGGCGGTGCGGGGCGGGGCGGGACGGGGCGGGACGGGACGGGACGGGACGGGGCGGGGCGGGGGGGCAGGGCGGGGCGGGGCGGGGCGGGGCGGGGCGGGGCGGGCCGGTGCCTCCTGAAATCGGCTTCTCCCCCGCCCCCCAGGAAGGAATGCGGCGAGGATGTACTTAGCGGCGGAAGGCAGGCACTAAGCCGAGGTATTTGTGAGCGTTCGGGTCCAAATTGCACGATAATTCACAAATGGCGCTGAGTCAGGCACGCGACACTGTTTCGGAGGTGGGGAGCGCGATCGCAACACGTGGAACTCGGGTGTGGCTCGTGCGGAATCGATGATAAAGCAGAATGGACCACATGCGTAGAAACATGGTTCTGGAATGTACGCATAACAAGTGCATGTAACTTTACATTACGTTGAAAATAATCTGTGTCATCGAAAAATATTGTATAATTATTTATTACAATGCGTTTATAGCGTGTTGTTTACTATCTGGAAACCACACTCATAGTAGCATATAAGCCCCCCAATGTGAAAATTCAGGATACCAATATCATTGGTATTATTGATCAACACACCCCAACAATTGTCCTAGGTGATTTTAATGCAAAACATGTAAAGTGGGGATGTAAAAATAATAACTCAGCTGGAACACAACTACTACGGTTAATAAACAACAACAAATTAAGTTTCATAACCCCTAATGAACCAACCTACTACCCATTTGATCACTCTAGGAACCCTGATCTGTTAGACATAGGCATAACAAATATACAACAAAAGTTTTTCTCCACAGTACACCATGAAATGGACTCAGACCATCTACCAGTAATAATCACTACACAACAGTCACTCCCCACACATTCACCCACTCCACAACTCAATACTTACAAAATTAATTGGCAAATATTTAAAAATAATGTTAAAACAAACATCCCAAAGTTCAAAATATTAAGTACCCCTCTAGAAATAGATCAAGCAATCACAATACTTAATAACATAATATTAAGAGAAATAGAGAACAGTAAACCAAATAAATCACCTACAAATACACAGAATAAAAACAATGAACTACCCAAACGCATAAGAAATCTAATTTACATAAAGAATAAAACAAGAAGATTATGGAATTACACTAGACACCCTGAAATTAAAAAGGAACTAAATCTATTAACATATTACCAAAAAAACACTTTTCACACACAAACAACAACAATACAACACCATGATTCAAGCATTAAGCTCAAGTAACAATACACTGTGGCAATTTAAAAATAAAATACTAAAGAAAAAAAATTCCATTCCTCCACTTAATACCAACACAGAGAAAAAATTCTCACCCGTTGAAAAAGCTGAAATACTAGCAAATCATTTTGCAGATACATTCAAACCAAACGACTCACTCCCACACATTCAACACCAAACAATCACACAGATAGCAACAGCTCCTAATTACAATGTACCATCCAGAATTAGATTCATATCTCCCCAGGAAATAATAAACATAATTAAAACACTCCCTAATAAGAAGGCTCCAGGACATGACAGAATAAACAACAAAATCCTAAAAAATTTGCCACGTCAAGCCATAGCATTCTTAAATAATATTTATAACTCTTCATTAAGAACAGGTTACTTCCCACTATTATGGAAACACTCAATAATAATACCCATTCCAAAACCAAACAAACATCCATCGAATGTAGAAAATTATCGACCAATCAGCCTGTTACCCTCCCTATCAAAAATTCTTGAGAAACTTATTCAGAAAAGACTTAGTAATTACCTCAATAAAAATGACATCATTCCCAGACACCAATTTGGATTCACAGAAAAGTTATCAACCACACATCAATTATTAAGAATCACAGAACATATCCATACAGCATTCCAAAGAAAACTACATACAATATCAACCTTTCTAGATATTTCACAAGCCTACGACAGAGTATGGCATCATGGTCTCATGTACAAACTAAGAATCAATGGCACACCCAAATACCTAACCAACATCATCAATAGCTTTATAAGCAATAGAACCTTTTCAGTGTCAGTAGATAATCATCTCTCAAACCCCAAACCAATATATGCTGGTCTTCCTCAGGGCTCCCCATTGTCACCTGTATTATTTAATCTTTACACAGCTGATATTCCTACATCCAACATAGTTAAAACAGCACAGTTTGCAGATGATACTGCATTGTATTGTTCAAATATATCACTTGACAGAATAAGAAACACATTACAGCAACATCTAAATCAAATAGAGTCTTGGTCAAGCAAATGGAAAATTAAATTAAACCCATCTAAATCAATAGCAAAAATATTCTCATTAAAAACAATTTTAACACCACCTCCTCTCACACTGAACAATAACATCATTCCTTGGACTCCACAAAACAAAACAGTGAAATATCTAGGTCTGCATCTAGACACTAAACTCAACTGGAAAGAACATATAAACATTAAAACACAACAAACAAAAGTCAAACTATTTCAATTAAAGCCATTAATTAACAACCACAGTAAAATAACAATAGAAAATGCCAAACTCATATATACAGCCATAATTAGACTCTTAATGCTATATGCTTGCCCTGTCTGGATCAGTGCAGCAAAAACCAATATACATAAAATACAGGTCATACAGAACAAATTCCTTAGAACAATAACCAAAGCACCCTGGTTCATTTCAAACAAACAGCTTCATAAGGAAATTCAAATAAAACCTATCATACACCACATCACCAAGCTATCCAATAATTTTTACAATAATATGTCAACAATTACACAACTATCCCAGTACAATCTAGGCAAAGCACCCATAAACCCGACCAGAATAAAAAATAGATTTCCCAAACATGTATTTTACATTCAATTTGCAGATTTAGATGATTCATTGTGAGGTGCCCAGTGGGTTTCCTCTCCCTAAATAATAATTGTAAAGTAATAATAGCTTAGTTTTTTTAAAATAGATCATAAGCATCAAAAACATGTGAAAGAGTTTGTATTCAAAACTGAACCATGTATACCTTTCAAAATAATAAAATAATTGAAAAAAAAAAGCGTGTTGTTTGATGCAATTGAATGCAAGTGTTTTAGACATCATTCGCTTGCTGATAGAACTGCTACTTTCTTCGTCATAATATGATCTTTCCGAATGTTGGAAGTCACATTTTCTTACCACGTAAATACGCAAATGTGCCACTGGGTGCGGTGCACTAGTGAATTTCGTCTGCATGTAGATCTACTTCGATGACTTCAATTCGCTGAAAAATATTTAAACGATGGCTCTGCTTTGGACATCGCGATTCAGTGTATCTTTTCGTAGCTTACACTGCATAAGTATCTAGTTACAATAATGTATGTAAGTAATGTATTAGAGGTACAGTGATGCTTAAACACATTGAGCTTCTTGCCATTTTTCAAGCATATTAAATGTATGTGGGTTACACGATAGTACTCATATTAACTTAATTTCTACTGCTTCCGAAGTTTTTTTAAGATTAAATTTAGTAAATAATGTCAAAAAGAAGTAATTTGAGCATCGAAAAAAGATAGTTAACAAAAAAACAAAATTAAATAACAAATAAATGAAAAAAAGTAACAATAAACTTGTGTATGATTGTGTTATGAAATATTTTTGAAAAGTTTTTTGATAATGTTAACTTTTCAATATATAACTTTAATATGACTGGTGTGTATCCACTTTTAACCAAAACTCGCTATTGTCTTTTCCAGAATTGAAAATATGTTTTTTCCCTACAGCGTTCCTATTGGAAGACTTTCTAGAACTTCACCAAAATACTTAATGTGTGCTCAATTAGGTAAGCAAGCCGGCAGATCACATGCATTACGTATTCATAGGATAAAGCAGAATTCTAAAAAAATGTTGTATTATAGATTAAACACCATTGCAAAAATAATTGCGTTTTATAATGTCGTATGGTTATGGAGAGGTGATTACTGTCTATAGTGACGACTGTCGCTAAGGAAAGAAATGGCATCGGCGTAAGTTGCGATGAAGGTGAGGAAAGAGGTAAATATGAAATACAATGCAATAAGGTGCACTTGCGTCCGTGCAAGCGTGCACGTTTTATAGCATGTCCATAAATGCGTTACGAGAATCTTAAATCTTGCTGTAAATTGCATAAGCGTCAACCCGCAAATGCAGAATCCCGTTTCTCATCATCGATCCTGTTCCACTCCATCCCAAACTACAATCGACGAATGAATTATCCAAGAGAAAACTTAGAAGTTTTGTTCGCAATAGCGGAACTTTTACAGCGGACAAGAAGTCGTATCAGTTATTTCTGAATATTAATTTCTTCTTCTCAGAGAACAAATTTACTCTTCCCGAAGTAATAGTTTTGTATAAGTATTCCAAAAAGCATGCTATTGTATTTCATAAATAATTGCCTACGTCGGGAACACATTGCTAAATAAATGATTTGCGACTTTTTAGGCGCATGTGTTGTAGTGTATTCTCTTACGGTATCTCACTACAAGAAACTTCGTAACCTACAAATATAGTGGCTTAGTTATTTAACAGAGATGATAATATCAAAAGTTTATCCTCTTTTATAACTTCTTAACGAGCTTAAAGCGTGTTAAAACAGAATTCAAATGTGTGTTCCTACACTTTCTTTGGTTTTCCTAGTGCTTTTACATCAATCCCTATGTTCGTATTCAGTTTTTTTTCTTCCCCAACTTATAACTTTCTTATCATTCTTTTTTCTTGTTCTTCTCCTTTCTCTTTTCATAACTTCGCATGATTCTTGTTTATTCTCTTCCCAAGTTTCCGAATTGCTCGTGTTTGTTGTCTTGCGAAGTTTCTCTCCGCTTTTTCGCGTCCCCCATGCGCTTTCTCCGTATTCTGTAACCCTCTCTGCCTGAGCTGCTCTGCAGAGCCCGCGCTGCACAATCTCCTTGCTCGCAGCTGTGTTTACCGGCAGCGGGATCCTCGGACGCCGCGTCTTCGGATTACAGTCTGTGAGCCCTCCCGCATTCCGCCTGCGTGGCTCGACCCCGCCCCACCCTCATCCCGTCCTCCTCCCACACGCTGGGCTTCTTGGAAGCGAGCGCGCGCTCACGGCCTCCTGAGACAGGGCGGTGCGCGAGGCAGCCTTCGCGCCTAGCTGGCTTAATTGCTCATCTGACAAGAGCGCGAGAAAATCGGGTCAGAATGGCGTAAAATGGTGGTGGTGGGGGGAATACATGAACACTCGTGGGAGAGGATAATAGCATTCTTCTTTTGAAAAATGGCGCAGCAGCTAGAATCGACAAATGGATACGAATTTCGTACAGCGCAGCCGAACTGCGATAATACAGTATTCTTCAGAATGACCCCAGTTTGCATTATTGTGAAATTCGTTCCTACGTGCATTACATCTCCTTATTAGTAAATTTCGTCTTTACTTGTTCAAAGTTGCTGATCAAAAAGAAATGAAAGCAGTCAATATTTTGAACCTCTGGTTTTATCTTGGTACAACCTTACGTTAACCTAGCGTGATCACTACGCCACTTTCTCCTTCGGATGAATGCTTTACCATACAAATTACACCGAATTCCGGGCTCATTCAAGAAATGAGGTCACAGCCCTCTATCTGCTTCAATCAAATGGCTCGGAACAGCCCGGTTGTTTAGACCGCAGTGGTCGAAGAGTAATTTGTAGGGCTGCCGGAAGCCGGTCGCGGCTGGATTCCAATGAACAATTGCAAAGCTACAAACCTTCCAGTGCGTCTTTTTATAGGTTTAATCAAGATTAACGATAGTTTCTCTTAATGGCATTTCAGAGATATTAATTTTATCCTTTTTATTATTAGAAATGGAACGTTAACAAGGCAAACTATTCGGAAACAGTTCATCGAACTCGAGTCGTTTGTCTGTTTACTTGATTAGCTTTTATCTTGTAACAAGCTTCTGTGATGAATGTTCCTTGTCTCGCTTCTCTCCGTCAATAGCTCTCAACGTGGCGAGCCGCAGCCAAGCAGTGGCGAGCGCAGAGTCGTGCAGCGGGATTTCCGTGCCGCCAGGCAGCGAACGCCGTCGCTCTTTGCGTCTTACTGCGAGTGCTGCGTCGCGTGTGGGTAACGCCGCCTCCGCCGCCGCCGCCGCCACTGCGCCCAACAGCCCGGCTGCTCCGCGGGTTGCCGCAGTACGCCAAGGACACGGCGCGGCGCGGCGCGGCGTGGTGGAGCGGGGCGAAGCGGGGCGAAGCGGGGCGAAGCGAGGCGGAGCGCTGCGGGGCGGAGCGGGATGGAGCGGGACGGAGCGGGGCGGGGCGGGACAGGACGGGACGGGGCGGCACGGGACGGGACGGGGCGGTGCGGTGCGGGGCGAGGCGGTGCGGTGCGGTGCGGGGCGGTGCGGGGCGGTGCGGGGCGGGACAAGGCGGTGCGGGGCGGGGCGGGGCGAGGCGGGGCGGGGCGGCGCGGGGCGGGGAGAGGAAGGAACAAGGCTCGCGCAGCCCGGTGAAGGAATGCCTTCCTGGGGAACGGCTGGGCGCGCGCGCGCGGTGAGACGGAGTGGCAACTCGTCGCAATGAAACGCAGTGGTGGTCGCGGGGTTGCTGGTAGAAATGCGGGAAGCCAAAGGAGAGAAGGAAATGACACGAAAAAGAAACAAGGATTTATTACACAATGATTCAATTTTTTAAAAATATTTTCGATGAGTCAATATTATGTAGTGAAGTAAAAATAGAAAAATTAAAGAAAATAAATTGTTCGCTAATGACCTCGTAGTTAATGTAACCTTAAATAAACCAAAAAATTAGTGTTGTCGGAAAAACAATTAAATTGAGGAAGGAACTATTGACTGTGATTTTACACAAATGTTCTATTTCCAACATAACGACAACAGCCTCGGGCGAAAACACTCGGACGTTAACATTTCTGCATCTGATTTTTACAGGTAAAATATTACAAACACTCAATGGCATACTAAATAGGAAACTGAATGACTGCTGAAAGATGGGCGAGGTATTGATAGAAATTACGTACTTACTAATTCTTCAAGGTAGATAATTTAATGCCATATAAACAGGTCAAGGATAGGTATAGAGAGAAAAAACTAAGAGGTAATATTGTGAGTGTTCTGCATAAAAGTAATAGGAATGGTGTTGGCTGCAACTGGAACGAATTATGTAGCAGCGAAACGGCAGGCAAACCCGTGAAAAAGTTTTCGACCGCGATGAAGACGCCAACACAATTTAGGTTAAAAGGGTTTCCAGGGCAGGGCGGAGCGGCAGTTTGCGGAGCGAGAGTGCGGCTGCGACGATGGTGATTCAGGCCAGAGCTGCTCGCCTTGTTGGGTTTACCTCTGCTTCCGCAGTCGCGAAGACATTGCGGGGGGGCGGTCACGTGGTGTGGGCGAGGGTCGCAGGGAACCGCCGCAAAGTCCACCGCCCTCGGCAGGGAATTAATTAAAATAGCAATGTGCCGGGGCTAGTTCCGCTCCTCGCACGAGACCTTTTTTGTACTCGCTCGCACGCACCAGGTGGCAACACACGCTTGGATTACGCTGCGACCTGGTGCAAACTTGGCAAAGAATAATAAAAATATTAATTTCGTATTCTCCGTTCTGGCTGATATTTCGTTTAAAATCTCGCGAATAAAGCCAACTTTTGTCCGTTCTTTTTCTCTTACAGTGATATATGTTTAGCATTTTTGCGTTCAAAGTTTCTTTCGCAATCATGTGCTTCCGCAGCTATTGCTGCTTTGAATGCGATTTTATTGTGGAAGCACATGCTGCATTAATTAACATGTAATTGAAAAGCTTCGTTTGAATTGGCAATCATGTCCAATTTTACTTGTTTGTTCGCGCGCGAGGAATTTTTAATTTGTTTAGAAAAAGACTGGAAAATATGGAGAGCCTTTTGTGATATGAAATCATCTGATTTCCTTACAAATTGAAGCTAGAATTACTATTTATTAGAGTTATGATTTCTTTTAACATTTTTAATCTAGCTGGAAAACAACGCATCTCTATAAAATATAAATATTTTCATAAAAAGTAAAATATTTGTTTTTAAAAATTGTTTTTTCTTACCTTTCAGATAGCAATACATTCAAATATGATATGTATATTTATAAATGCATGAAACGTCATTCTCATCAGCTCAACTTTGGCTAAAGTACGCCAAAGTTCCTGTTGTTACTGATACACAAAATGGTGTAATAACGTATTGGAAGTTGCAAGTGGTGGCTATTTTTGGATGTTGATCCTTCATATTTGAATCCCATTCAAAAGAAATCTCCATATAAATGCAATTACGGTGGTCATAGTTTAAATACTGCGTAAGCCGAACCTCACATATTCATTCGCCGTGGTCGACAAAATAGGAATCTTTCTGAGATTCATCATGAGGGAATGATAGGTAGAGCCGCGCAGGGGATTGTAGAACACCATTATTCACAACGCCCGAGCAATGGGCGCCCTCCAACCGCGGCGCGCTATCCTGCGAATTTAAAATGCTCCGCGCAGCCGCTGGGGGCAGCGCAATCCGCGTTGGCCGTTCGAGGGAGGATTAGCGGGATGTGGAGGTCCTTTGAACGCTGCTCCAGCGGCGAGCGCGAGGCCCGGGCCCCCGCGGATGCGAGGTCGGGGTCGCGGGCGAAAGGGGGCGGGCGAAAGGGGGCGGGCGAAAGGGGGCGGGCGAAAGGGTGCGGGCGAAAGGGGGCGGGCGGAAGGGGGCGGGCGAAAGGGGCGGGCGAAAGGGGGCCGGGCGAAAGGGGGCGGGCGAAGGGGGCGGGCGAAAGGGGGCGGGCGAAAGGGGGCGGGCGAAAGGGGGCGGGCGGAAAGGGGGCGGGCGAAGGGGGCGGGCGAAAGGGGGGGCGGGCGAAAGGGGGCGGGCGAAAGGGGGCGGGCGAAAGGGGGCGAAAGGGGGCGGGCGAAAGGGGGCGGGCGAAAGGGGGGCGGGTGCGGGGCGGGCGCGGGGTGGGGCGAAAGGGGGCGGGCGCGCTGCGGTGCGGGGCGGGGTAGGGCGGGCGCGGGTGGAGCGCCGAGGAAGGGGCGAAATGAACGGAATTCCCGTTGAAGACTCTGCTCGAAGAGAGTGTGAACCGGCCAGATTAGTAGCGAGAAGGCTCGTTTTATAGATTGGAAAAGGGGAAATGAATGTTGTATTCTAAATTATTAAATTGGTGTGAACTTGGTTTGCTTTGAAAGGCCCTGCTGAAAATTCGAATTATCAAGGGAATAAGAACTGCAAATCATGGACAATTGTTAGATGATGTAAATCGTTATAAGTTATAAGTTCATCATTACAAACCATTTTGCTTGACAGGAAGAATATTTCTTCAATGGTAATTATCAAGGTAAATGAGCCTATAAAATCAATGAAACTAAATCACGAAATTAAGGAATGTATTGAAAGACAGACAGAACCGGGAAGTGCCAGAGATGATTTTATGAAAATTGCATTTGGGATTTCATATTTCATGCACCAAACCAATTTGATTATAAAGAGAACTATCGTATACTTTTCATCAAAGCGGACCTAGAACTTGTGGTCAGTTACACTAGCCAACATTGTTTAAAGATACAAAATAAGTATGAAAGGTAACAGGAACAAAATAACTACGTATAGTATCACCAGATTGAAGATTGACATAATTGTGAAACAGGCACGTATATTTCTCATTTTACCACGGCAACTACAAGCATACTAATGAGATATTTGGAAATGAATGACGGAATTTAGAACAAGCAGTCGGGCGTGCCCCGAAGGTGCCTGCTGGAAAAGATGTGTCACAAGTAGACAGCGAAACAATACCGGAATGTAATAATGTCACATGCAGGAAAGAAGACTTGAATATGATCACTCAGACCGGTGGAAGCGTCTGTCGAGGCAGAACAGCATAATATTTTTGGCTGCGGCAGGAAAAAGCAAATGCGTGGGCGGCGCGCGGCGGAGTGGGCGCGGGAAGTCGGGCGCGGGTGGGGCGAGGGCGCGGTGAGCGGGGGAAGCTGCAAAGCCAGCGTTCGCGCATCGGGCGTCGAGAGGACAGCGCGGCTTAGCGTGGCTCGCGCCGCATTTCCATGGAGCTTTCGCCCCCGGTCGCCCTGCATTAAAATGGGCGTGCCCTCGGACGCGCTGCCCGACCCCTCCCCTCGTCCTTCCTCTTTTGGGGCTTCTACGCCCCTTCTGCCACCCCTGCCGCATCTTTCGCCCTCGCCATCACCGAAACACCTTACGCCCTCGGCAGTCCGACGTCTGCGACACCACTTCATGCCGAAAACGCACCGCCCACTCGCGACGCCGCCGCCGTTCGCGGCACTCTTGCTTACTGTCGCCATCCGTTCGCAACCTTCATTCATTCTGTCGTACCGCTCTCACATCCCTCATGTCTTCGTCGCATTCCCACCGCCCAATCTTCATCCCTCCGCCACCCTGACCCGTCCTATTCTCTCCCATTTTTCCCCATCCACGCTGCTCTCTGTTACACCTCACCCCGTCTTCATCTCCACCTCCCCGCCTTCACCAGCATCTCCTCACTCGTTCTTTCCCACTCTTCCTCCCTTTTGTTTCCGCTATCCTTCACCACCACAACTCCCATCACTGCCGGCTGCATTGCCATCATATCCTTCACCACTTTCACCACCATTTATTCCCCCCCTCTACTACTTTCCCCGCCACCATCTTCTCTTCCACCGTTGCCGCTCGCGGGTTTAACTCCGCGCAGCGGTAAAAATAAGGGAATATTTATTTCAGACTTATTAATAGGAAGGACTTTCCGTGCACCAGCCCCCCTCCCCCGCTCCGGAAAAGAGGCCCCGAACAAAAACGGAGCGCGGATGCGGTGGCAGACAGTCCGGCAGGCCCTTGAAACTCCGGCATGGGCCTCCCACACTTGTGCGCTGAGTTGCGGTGGAGTTGTAACTAACTTAGCGTCCGGGAAGGGATTTATGAGAGTCTGCTCTGTAGCACCCCGTGACGAGGTTGTGCTGCGGAATTGTGAAGCAAGAAAAGTTCGCATTGAAATGGCAACGCCCGCAATTAAAATATTTTCGTTGAAATGTAAAAGTTTCTCAAGCGATCGTAATTTCTCCTCGGGCCATGAATGCTGTTCAGAAATGTAAATATTGTTGTCGCTAACTTTCGAAAAATATGGAATGATTCACATATTCGTTTACTCCTCCGTGTTTCCTCTTGTTGCATGAGGTTTGCGGAAAGTATTTGAACTATGGGGTGGTAAGTAAATTATGTAATTGGGTGGTTTTGGGTGCCAAATTAAAAGAGAAAGAGACCTTTGCCATAAAGAGTGTTAATATTTAAAATAATAGGATTTTCGTAGGTAGAGTCAATTTCAATGTTAATTTCATCACATGTAACAATGAGAATGTATTTCCAAAATAAATGCTTATAGAAAATTTATTGATAAATAATTCTTAAATTTAAATTACATTATTAGATTTAAATAAAACTAAATCTTAATTATAATACATTGCAGAGATTGGCCATGTGGAGTTTTTCGGAATTGTCCCAAATTTCAGATCAGTTCACATCAGATAAATATTTTGAGTAATCATTTTATTAAAATATTCCATGTCTTAAATAAAAACGAATATTCTTTTGCTTCCCATCTTTTTGCCTAAGATTTTAAATAATTCTATTGATGTGCCATTTCGACAAACACACGGCATTTTGAATTCAAAGACGTACAAAACCTTATCCAAATCCATTACACTTTTCCTTTTTAATTTACGTTAGCAATCGAAGCAAAGGTCTATTGCCATTGAGTAAAAATCACTCAGAGAACACTGGAACCCCAAATTTCTCTTGTGGATTGCATCTTGGGCATTAATTCGGGTTCTCATCACAGGCCTTTAGCAAGCACTAGTGTCGCGCACCGCAGCTCCAGAAGGGGGGACCACTTTCGCAGATTCTGCGCGGAATTTCTTGTCGCAAGAAATATTTTAATGAAGTTAAGCTCATGACTAAAGCATATTAAGCGCAGACCTCGCCTCTTATTACGTGAAACGGTTATTACGTTTTACCTGCACCTCGGAAAATGGAAAAGGGGAGAGAGCCAAAGTGAACGTTGTCGGAAAGAGACGACAATAATACCAAGTGAGACGCAAAGTCGGAGGCAAAGGAAGAGAAATTAGCCTGGTGATGGTGGGGGAGCGTTTGCGAGGCGGGGTGCACAACGTTTTACGGCAGGTGAGAGGCTGTTGGTTGGCACTCAGGGCAGGTTGCAAGGACGCTGTTTTCCCTTGGGCATAAAAATGGCGGAAAATGATGAGGCTAATTGAAAGATTTCTGTTTTGAGTCGGTTAAACCATAAGGAGGTGGAGATATTTCAAAGGCTGTGGAGATATTTCTCCAATTGATAAGAGAAATATATTATGTTTGGCATTCGTGCAAAGAATAATCAATCTTATAAAGATACAATTGTCTCAAATATTTACAAATTACTCTCCCACCCGCATCAAAATTAATTTTTATCGTAATAATTAAATTTACGAAACAGAAAGCAATAATTACTTGAAATGATTTGGAATGAAAGTAAAACTCTATGAAAACGTGTGTATAATACATTAGATTTTAATTTCAAAGGATCTTTCCGAAAAGATGGAGACCTAACATTAACAAAATAGAAACATGGTCTTCAGAATTTCAATTTTTAAATTCCACCGCAATTTTTAAGAGTAAACTTTATGACCCCACAATATACATGCATCATTTTCACCGTTTCCATCCAACTTATTGCTACACGAGCATCGTTCAGGTGCAAACCTAAACGCACAGGGAATTTGCTACCCCTCACAGTCACTATTTATGAAAGTTAATGCCATCTTCCGGGAGGGTGTCGCCTGATTTATTAGTTGAGGTGGGATTAAAACCTGGGAGCCCTCGGATACAGGACTCCAATTAGCCCTTGGAAAGTGATGCGACGCGCAGTGGGCCTAATGGCTCCAAAAGCGCGCACATCATCTTCTACGAGTCTGGATCTAGCAATTCAAACGATAAATTATTTAAAAGTATACAAAAAACAAGACAACGTAATATTAACAATTAATTTTTTAACTTTCATTAATGCTCCTGTTTAGTTTTAACGCTTTTCTCGTCACTACAAATGCTAGAATGTTATTTGTAGAAGTTTTTCGCTTCGCAGAAAGTACATTTAACTTTTCATAGTATTTCAATTAATAAAATTGTATCAAATTCAATTGTTTACGTCTTTCAAGTTTTTTAAAATTCTGTAATAATTGCGAGACATACATATACTTGCAGTAGATAATATCATTATTTTGTAAGTAACAATTAACTGCTCGGTTTCATAAAACATTCATAGTATCTCAATTATTTCATTTCCGGAAAACGTCCTCGTTACAAGTCTACACGATTTCCTTTTTTGATTCTATTTCTATCCGGGTCCATGGGGACATTAAAAATGTTCGCGTTAAAAGTAACACGATTTTATTCTTTGATATCACTTTTTGGTCCATTCGGGCCCAGTGCGCGGCGCGCTTCCGCAGAGAAGCCGCAGGGAAGCAGGGGGAGCGGAATATTGTGTCAGAGGGAATCGGCCGCCGGGTGGGCGGGCGGGCGGGCGGGCGGGCGGGCGGGCGGGCGGGCGGGCGGGCGGGCGGGCGGGCGGGCGGGCGCAGCGACCGGCATGGCAGCGCCAGGCGAATACCCGCGACTTAATTAAAGTGTTCATTGTTCATGAGCACGCGCCGCTGCGAACGACGCACGCCGCCCTCCGCGAGGCCTCAGCGACCCCGCCCCCCTGCCCCCTGCCCCCCCCACGCCTCCCATCGCTCCCACAGACTCCCACGACGACTCCCAACTCAGCTAGGCTGTTGCCAACTCCTTTATCTAGCTCTGTGCCTTCTTCCGCCTTTCTCTTTTGGTGTTATCTCATTAATTTGCCAGGTACATCTCATTAAACGATATCAACTCATACATTCTTAAAGGATCTGTTTCATTTGCTGACCTACTAATTTTCTTTCGCCACAATGTCTTACTGAATTATTTCATATTTGTAGTAAATATTTCACTCATTTTGATGTCTAACTTTTTATGACATTTCAGAATCTCTTTCCTTGGTCCATCAGATCTTCTTCCTCCATGTAGTTGCTAGTTTCTGCATGGTGTAATCTAAATGTGTAACTTTTTCGTCACTCAGTCTGTGTACTTTAACAAGGATGCTACTTATGAAACCGCATTGCTTTCGTTATTTACGGTTTTTAATGAATAAATAGAAATGTAAATAAATAAATAGAAATAGCTTGTCAGCATTTTCTCTTCGGCTCATTTTCCATATTCCCTTCGGTGGCTAATTTTGCCTTAAACATTTTTCATCTCTGTCACTCTCCATTTTTGTCGACTAGTGTCGGTGAGGTGCATGCATATTCGCATCTTCTCTTCCCGTGTTTCGCATATCTACGCCCCAGTAAGCATAACATAATTCCTCACAGCTTTGCGTGCTATCATTTACTTTACGTTTTTCCGAAAGTCTTTTCTCTTCTTCATGCTGACGTTCCCGCTATCTCCGCTCGCGCAGCTCCTTCCACCGTCTCGGGCGCCGTGCTGCGCCGCTCCGCCATTTCCTCCGCTTCCGCCTCGCTCCGTCGCTCGCGCCGCCGCCGCCAGGCGTCTCCAGGGTGCGGATTACCGCACGTACCGTTCCCACGTGCGCGGGGTGACGATGTCTGCGCCGCCGCCCCGACACGTGTCCCCGTCGCCCACCGCCCCGCGCTGGGGCGTCAGCTTAAATTAGAGTCTGCGCCTCGCCGCGCCGCGCCGCGCCGCGTCGTGCGCCCAGCACGACGAGATTTCTCGCGAGGAACACCAGCCGGAGCAGCAGATGGGGCGTAAAAGCCGGAACAGCTGCAGCGACATTCCAGGTTGTTGCACTGAGGCGGAATTACTTTTTGCATTATGGATGAGTGCACATGCATCGGAAGCGTAAAGTGTTTCAAGAATTGGGAATATGATTGCACTTGATTTACCTCACAGGAAATGTATCACTCAAAAAAATTGAAGAGCTCGTTTTCGAAGTGACATTTTGAAGAGCTCATTTTGGAGCCCATTTCCGGTTATTTTCTAGATCTATGTATCATTACAATTTAAAACGTTTCATCATGCTCTAAATATCGTGTTAAACAATCACGTTTCTCCTATGTTAAACGGTTTTAAAAACCAATTGAATCTACCCTACCTGAAATATTGTGTTTTATGCAGATATGTCACTTTCGAAGTAAATTCTTCCATTGTGTGAATGGAATAGTACTTGAAATCGTAAGCTTGTTTGTGGATTGTGGGAAAACAACAACGTTTTGAATCAGAGCACAGAAGGTTTTGTCACGAATTAAAGTATTTGAAGTACGCATGCGGTCCATTTTTTTTTTTGCCTTACGTCTATTAAAATAGGAAAAATAAGTTTTGAGAAACAATCACCAAATTAATTTATTGAATTTTGTTTCATACTAAACAATACTAGAAAATCGGTTCATAATGAACCGAAATTAACATGAATTTCGTTCATGATTCTATATAACAATACAATATTATATGTGTGTAAATTTTCTTCATAATTGTTTAGCAAGTATAATTCTGTAAACGTTCAAATATAATCATGAAAAATATATTTTCTTCAATTGTTTCCGCAATTTTCAAAAATGTCAACATCGAACTTAGAATAGTGAATGCAGTGAGTGTATTTTAGTCGTAATAATACCTAATTTTTCATTTTATTTCAAGCAGTTTTTGAAAAAAACGTGCTACATACGTATTTGCATGTTAGTACTAGGCAACGTCTTCAATATAACTCACATTCAAAACTTATAATGCAATACAAAATGTTTTACTGTTCACCACCTCCAATGCTAGAAATCTCTATTTTGTGAGCAATGAGATGACTGTAGAACAGAGACCTGGAATAAACATCTAAGTGTGCTTGTGCGTATTACTATTTTAGGGTCGGTTTAGTCCGAATTTTGCCAGCTATCGGTGTTCCCAGGCTTGGGTCCTTTTTTAAAATTTATTAAAGATAAGGAAGGCATTGGCGAGCATGAGGTATTCCTATCACCGTCATGCTTGGCCTGACTGAGCTATTACTTTCACCACACAGTCACAGAGACGATTTTATTGGAAAGCTCTGTTTTTGCCCCGACAGGGAATCAAACCCGCGAGAGCATCATGGTTAGCTAGCACACTGTCCATGAGCCACCCGAGGGGCAAACATCTAAGTAACGTTTTAATTAATTTGTATCCGTCAAACTCAAGAATCCTCTACAACGCCAGAATGTAATTCGCAAGGCGGCGTCGCAGAGATGCGCCTCGCTCGTCGAGAGTTCGCCGCTCCAGATGATCCTGATGGAAACAACGCGGCGCCTTCCGCTCCGTCCGGCGCCAACTTCGCCTTGTTTGCGTAGCTCTCGGCGCTTCCCGCGTTCGACTTGGCGCGCTCCGCCTTTCACGCCTTTCTGCGCGCGCCTCAAACTCCGCCTAACGATTGGGAGGCGCCGCCGACACGCGAGTGTCGGCGGAGGTCGCTCGACAGCGCGGAAGGACAGCTTCTCCTCTGGCGCTCCAGATACAATTTAACAACATTGTTCGTCATGTGTATATCGCTAAAGTAACGTTTTGTGTTGATCCTAAAAAAATCGATGAAAATTCGTTGATTTGAAAAAAGGGAGAATTCGGTGTGAGCCACCAAGAGCTGTGTCTCAGTGCATCAAATGGTGTCACTGCAGCGTCTCTGACCGGGAGGTCCTACGTTCGAGTCCCGACAGTGACAGAATTTTCGATGCTAGCTTTTCAGCTAGGTCGAGTTCGGTCACATTCTGGAGGAGAATTCTAGCGGCCGGCTGCTCTGATCGGTAGTTTTCTGTGGTGTCTCCGATTATTACCAGGCGCATTCCGGAGCAGTATCCCAACAAACCGGCCACAAACCGCGCGCGATCTTTCCTTTCTCTTCCTTGTCCTATCCTCACCCCTTACACACACACACGCACACTCACATGCACTACACCACCACACATGCCGGAAGACCGGTTGGGGACTTAGAACTTGTCGTGGCTGGGGTGGTGCCCCGCTGGTGGGAGATACCTGGTTTGGGAAAACCCCGTAAACTGACGGTAGGTCGGCGCCGGATATGGCCATTCAGCAGATGAAGACCGCCGCCACCTCCCAAGCAAACAAAACATGCACTACACTCACGGGACTAATGACCATATTAGTTGACGCGCCCGGAATCACAATCAATCAATCAGTCAATTATCAATGTGAGTCGATAATGAAATAATACTCGTATTGGAAATAATATTATGAATGCATCGGTAAATGTATGAAATGCAGTTACAATAAATATCGTAAAACACTTTTGATGATGTTAAATTGAACGTACTGGGAATGCTCAAGTATTGATCTGTGAAATGTTACCCCTCCTCCCTGCGGAAAGAGAGAAAGAGCTTGTCGTGGACTTTGCTCCGTCATACATTGCTTCTCGACGCGACTTTTTGTTGCATCAAATGTTTCATCTTTAGAAGAATGTTGGTCCTTTTAGGTAATTGATCGAAATGATGGTGATTTTTACTGTTTGATCCGGTAATTTGTATAATTTTTGTAAAATAATGACCTTGTGAATAATTAGTCAAATATTGTGAGTTGAAATTTCAATTGTGACAAACATTCATTACGTAGTCATTATTCCATTGATGAAATGTTCATCTAATTAAAATAGCATGTTCCAAAGAGGTCAATCTGTGAATTTGCAAAACCTTAGAAATGAGAAAATAAAAATATTAATGAGCGCAGATGATATTTTATTAATGTATCCACAGACAATTCATTCATATGAATGATTTGTCTTCTTTTCTTTTGTCTTTACTACCTGTGATCTCTTAACCTTTTTAACATTCTTTAGTAAGAAACCTTTAGGTTACCTCGTACTGAATACATCTTCCGCATTAGGGAGATATCAACCCCAGACTCAAGGTTCCTGAACTAGCTCTGTTTTCTCCTCTTTTCCCAGTTTAATTATCTTTTACTCTTTCTCTTCTTTGTTTTATCATATGTCTCATACACAGTTTCGATTTTCTTTCAACTTACATCTCTTTTCCGATTTTTGCAATCTCTCTTTATATATATATATATATATATATATATATATATATATGTATATATATATATATATATATATATATATATATATATATATATATATATATATATATATATGTATATATATATATATATGTATATATATATATATGTATATATATATATATATGTATATATATATATATATATATATATATATATATATATATATATATATCTCGGCTTATTTATGTTATTCTTATTTATTCGTTTTACTCGCATTTCTTTTTCTTCTTCGCGTTCAAACTATGCTTAGATTTACTTTTTAGGCCTCAACTCTGCATTCTTTCCCTATTTATTGCTCGCAACATTTCAAACGAATGTTAGTATTCTTTAATACCATCTACCTATCATGTTTTTTTCACCGCATTTTTTCGAGAGGGAAGGAAAAACATAAGAGAATACCAAAGATAACTTACTGAGAAATCTTACCAGGTTTTAGTCGACTACTCTTCCACTATAAGTTTCTTTTCCACAGGTACCCTTCCGACTATCTTCGAAGCTTGTGCCCAAACAAGAGTTAACCCCAACATCATTACGCTCAGTTTTGATGTTACGGCCGCTTTTCTTTTTTCCAATCTTCTTCTTTCCTCGCGTCTTGCACGCGTTCTACCCTAATTTTTGCGCCCTATCACGTTCTGACTCTCGCCCTTTCCCCGCGCAGGCGCTCGCCGACGATGAACACACTCTGCGACTTCGCCGCGCGATTTTCTTGCCCTTTGCTCCGCGGGATTAAAGGGCCCTTGATAGCCCCCTCCGGGGAGCGGGGCGGCGCGCGCTTTCATTTGCCTCGAAAATGCAAAGGCAAAGGCCTTTATTAAACGCCTCGCATTCATATTTTGGAAGACGTCAATTACAGAAGAAAGGGGTGGCATGGAGGGATTCTAAATTGTAACTTCGTTCTTTCCGGCGTTGAATAAGTTTAATTGGCTCTTATTTATCTCGATGCTGGGCCGGATTAAAAGATTCTGAAGGATGGGTACCCATGTTTTTGAAGTATCCTATATTTCCCTTAATTTTTCCTTTGTATTGGGACCTGTTTTATCATTCTTTTGCTAGAAATAATATTACTTGGATCAAGAACGAGGCAATGGAATGGATAATTTATCTGAGAGGGATGTAAACTATTACTATTTGTAACAAAGGGGAGAGGAGGTAAAAAAAATAATTTTGAGAATGTATTTGTTGAATGGCCCATTATGACAGACCTAAAACATATTGAAAATCCTGCTTTAATAAACATTGTGATAGACGATATTTTTGTACTATTGAGTCAAAGTAACCGGAAACACATTTTTGAAAGGTCTTTAGAAAGGTTTAAAAGTATGTCAATGATCTACGGCATAAAGGAAAGTTATTAATCAAAGTATCATAAATGTTAAAATTCGCATGATTTTAACATTAAATAATAGATTTAAAAGCCTTGCGAATCGCATTCCAAACACTTTTTGTATACAAAATGGACAAAACCATGCAATATGATACTCGCTACCCGAATCACTGTAAATATGAAATGCATTCAGAACTGGAAAATATTTGTTTTAAATTATTCCAGTCAATAGGCTCTTGTAGATAATCGGTAACAATCTGTTGAACCGTTTCAGCAAAGCGAATATTTGCGGAAACTGTAGGGCAATAACTAATTCTATTAACATTTTCACAGTTTCGGTTAAATATTGCTCGAACTTATGTCAATAATGTTCATTTACCTCCAGCTATATTCAAACGTTACGATCCACTCGATTAATCCAATTTGTTTTAAGTGGCCAGTCTCTTTCGTCGTTCGAAATACTTCACGTGTCTTCCTTAAAAACAAACTGCGTTCTTGCACCTATCGGAACAAAGAAGAAACGCCAAGCGAACTGTCTCGTCTACGGCTTCCGGCGACGACCTTTCCCCTCTAGCAGCAGCAGCAGCAGCAGCAGCAGCAGGTGTCAGTGGCGCGCAGTGAACAGAGGCCGTCTGCAGATAAGCGCCAGGGCAGTGCGCGGCGCTTGAATGCGGTGACGGCGGGAGGCCGTGGCGACGACCGAGTCACAGGCGGCGAGACGGAGCGAGGAGAGGGCGAGGGAGCCGCAGGTGGGTGGAGAGGTATGGGGAACGGCCGTGAAGAGAGAAGCCCGGATATTGAGGCAGGCACTCTGAGAGGAGGAAATGTGGTGGAACGAATCAGAAGAGAAAGAGTCCCGAAGTTAGGAGGAAGAGAACGAGGAACGAGGCGGCGGAGGCAGGCGGTGGGATGTGGGGTAACGGGAGGAGCAGAGGCACCGCCGAAGCAATGGAGAGGCGGTATGAAAGGGGTGCGTGTTTGATGGTGACAGCGAATCTGACTGCACGGTCATGAGTCGTAGCGGGGTGGCTGAAGGCATACGGTGGCAGTGATAGCGAGTGGAGTGCGAGGTGGGAGCGTAGGGAGTGAGGGAGCAGTGGGGGCATGGAGGAGGTGGCTACGGGGGCGGCGGCGGCAGCGAGTAGCTGCGATGACGGCGGCGGCGGCGACGGCGCAACGGAGCGCGAGGGTTGCGATAGCACACGCGGCGGAAGCGCGGGCCGTCGAAACAAAACGCTTCGGATGACGGGCGCTGATACGCGCGCGGCCTCGTTGCTTCGGTGACGCCCGAGAGGATCATGCAGGGAAGGTTGAAGCGCACGAATGTGTATCAGCGCGCTCCCAAGATGCACACGAGGTGGCGAATGCACGGTGACACGTGAGAACAGGGAAGCGGCACCATTTAGGCCAATAATGCACTCTGAAAAATTGACTGAGGGGATAATGAAGATGGTAAGAAAGAAAAGTTGGCAGTAGTGATATGAATGTGTTATCAGAATGTTACTGACGATGTTTTGCGACATTTCAGTTGAAATATATTTCTTAAGAAGTCATACAAAGTAATTAAACAAAAAACGTAGAGAACGAGAAATTTGTAAAATGTTGTGATTTCAGCTTTCTAATTTTCATATCGGTTATTAATATTCCTTTATTTTTAAAAATGAATATAAAATGTTTGAAATGTAAATATATTATATATTTTCTCTTTTGATTGATCTCTTCTCAACAATTCAGCCTTAATTTGTCTCCCGTTTTCACAATTTAATCTTCCGATCATATGGTCACTGTTAAGTACGTAAACAAACGGAAGGCAAGTTGTGTTTCTGCTTCTAGGGCCGAGTAGGTTGAAACGCTTCTGTTTACGGGGTTTCGGATTGTAAGACGATTCGGAGTGGGCTGGTTTAGGAATGATATAGAACTTTCAGCTTTGTTCGCGACGTCACAAGCATCACCGTCATCGATCCGCCTCGTCCCTTTGCCAACGCTGCCATCGAATTTATCAGTAACAAAGTCGCCTGTACTGCTACTGCATCTGCCGCTACCACTACCCTAACTTAAAGTGAGGAACGGGAACAGAGTTTCTCTCGATGTTCCAAGACAACGTTGAGTTGGCCTCCTAGAACTCACGTCCGCTCTCCCTAATGTATAATTCCCCGCTCTAATGAGGGCACTCGGGTTGGTAATCATACTCCCAACTTGGGAACTTTGGACAAGTTTGTGTACTATGGTCTCTGAACGAAAATATAGTCTCCAAATAGCACTCACAGTAAAATAATGCTACTGTACTGTCGGAATAAAAACATTTTATGTTCATTAAAATTCTTTTAAGGAATGTGAAGAAGAGCCTTTTTCTGTTTTTCTAGGAAAAATAATACATGGTATTACGTTTATACTGACTTACAGTATACATAATACTATACTTACAATAGGTTACGTTATATTATACTTACAATCTGCACTTTTAGTCACACTCAGGTAGCACTCTACCTAAATGAAAAATTTCTAGGTATATTTTCAGTTCAATTTTTATTTTGCTCTAATGTTGATTGTGTGTATAAATATCAGGAAAACAAAAAATTAAAATCGACTTATACAATGCAATTTTTAACGGTTTATAGAAAATCTCTACTAATACACAAAATAATAATTAATTTTTATTTTTTGAAAAATCATTAGCACATTTTACTTCAGGAAATGGACCTAAATTAATAAAATATTTAAATAGTTACTTTATTTTTGAGGCAATTTACCAATATATTATATATTTTTGAAAAAATTGTGAAGAGATCTCCATGTACCAATGGGAGAGTATCAAAAGGTTCACAAACTGTTTATGCCTTAGAGATTGAATATATCTTTAGATAAAACTATAATCTACAATTTTCAGAAAGAATCATTTAATTACATTGAATACTTTTGAAGATAATTTTAACTGCAACGTTGCAACTGAATAATTTAAATTAAAAAATTACATTATCGAAATGAAGGCAATATTTCCAATGCAGATACAACTTCCTGTACCCTTCTTTCCGTTCTTTCCACAAAATTCCAATAGCTGTAAGAGGATTTTTCTCGCAGTAGCGGCGTGAGAGTTCCACATTAATTCAAGCACGAGGAACCCAGCAGCCAGAAGCGATTTTCCTCTGAGGCCGCTTTTCGGCCAAGTGCACCGGAAATAAAATATCAGCATCTCCGAAACGGCGGGATTTCGCTGGGACGCACGCCGATTGCGTTAGCCGGCAGTGCTCGCGCGACGCGCTCATTTGGGATTCATGCATTCGACAGCGAGGCTGTCGCGCAGTGCTTTGGTTAAACCGAAGATTCGATGTCCAGTTGAAATCGAGGCGAGGGATTGAATTGTACCCAGAAAACGAAGTAATTTGTTGTGCATTTTAATATTTGTCGTGTTTAAGCCTATTGTTCAGAAATATTACATTCAAAAATATTCAGTTGTTCTATGAATAAATTCTATTTAGCAAACCAAAAAGTCGTGTCATTTAGCCATTTGATTTGCAGACACAGATTTAGAATGTTCAGAATTTTCGTTCTTTCAGTATGATACATTTGTTCATTATTTACGATTGTTCAAAAGTCTTTGTTAGAGTTTCAGATAAATTTAATACACTATACGAAATAATTTTTCATTATTCGAGCTCATACTGTACTTATTATATTATTCTGTTCCTTTAGAATATTTATGACTTGAAATTAGGAAAGATGATTTCCCCCCCAGTTATCTATGTAGATATAAGTATAATATTTTGCATCTTTGTGTCCCTAAACTGAAAATTATTTCTGTAAGATTGAAATATGAAAATTAAATTCTCGACGAGTAAATGAATGTTTACAAAAAATATTGGATTAAAATTCCGCCTCTTTATCCAGAATATTTTAGTAGTCATCATGATAGATGCCAATGCGCTTGCAAAACGCCCATTCTTCAAAATGAAATATATTTACAAATTCGATAATATCAGCGTGATAAATCTCGCCATTATTTTACACTAAATCTTTTCCCGCAATACACTTTATATCGACTTTCTTAGTACTGCACTGTTTTTATCCACTTAACGCAACCAAATAGAGGTACGAAAAGTCTCTTTTAACGTTCGTTAATGATATAACAGTTCGACACCGCCACAGCAGAACAATGGAAGCAAATTAGTTGTAGCTAATTATTGCATATGAATACACTTGTTCCCAGAAATGATACTTCTGTTTATATTATATTTCTCTTACATCAAAATGATATTAAGAAAACTATTGAACGACACACGACTGATAACAAAAATAATTAACTTGGGAGCTTACAAAGCTAAGTATATCGTGTCGGTTTCTAGCCATTAACCGTGACGATTAGCATTTTATCGGGTAAATGACATGAATAACTTTGGAATTCGCGTTTCTGGGTGAAATCTCATGTGTAGGACACATGCTCCCCCCTGTTGTTGAGGCGATCAGGATTCCCCCTGTCGCCGCCGCCGCCGCCGGCCGCAGCCATCGCCCCGCCCGCGAGGGCGCCGTGAATAAAGGATGCCGCAATTGGCGAGCGGCCATAAAGAATGCACGGGCCTGCAATGCACCGCCGGCGCGCGCGACCTTGCAGAGGAGGGGAGCGGTCGTCCGCCCCTGACCCGGGCTAGTTAACGGCGGCGCCGGAGCTAAAAGCGGAGACGCTGCCGGTGCCGGTACAGCTGCTGCGAACTGCCCGCCGTCCGTCGCCCGCCGCCACCCACCTCTGCCCTCCACCCGCCGCCCGCCTCGCGGTTTTCGTTCTTGTTCCCCGTTTCTTTTCCTCCGCTTTCCGTAAAAGTTTACTCTATACGTCACTCGTCACATCCCGCGTTATTAGTTTTCGCCGACCACCGCAACGCACCGCCGCCCACCTCCCCATATCGCCAATTGCTGTTCAACCTCGCTCCTCCCGCTCATGCTACACCCACTGCATGCCTTCCTTACAGACATGTTAGATCGTACACTTCCGCGGCACGTATGGTATATATATGCCATTCAGCGAAAAGATATGCAAACTCGCACTAGCCATGCTTCGTTCTCTTGCCGCTTTCCACTGCGGCTCCTCTGGCAAGAAGAGTAGACAAAGGTTACAGTACTCGCTTCACCGAAAGAACTGTAACTGCCATCCATCTTTTTGCTACTCAACCTTTTCCTGAAGCGGTTCTTTACTTTGTTTCCTTGCAACTATGCCTTTGTCATGTCTTCCTTGTCTGTCATTCCCGCTTCAGTGTTCTTATCTCTCTGCTCGAATCATACCGTGCGCATTCTTCAACAAGTGACTCCGCACCCGCGACAAAAATTCCAAATCCACTCATTGATCAGGCGGTATCATTTGTTTCGCCAGTCACGCGTATCTATTTTCATTCGCTATTAACGTTTTACTTTAGTATAAACGTTTATTGCGTTGTCGTCGGCTTTTCCCACAGTTCTCTATTTTCTCGAAGCGCTACCTAATTTCAAAAGTCTTACTTCAACGCCTTCCTTCCACTCTCATCGCCCCATGTGCACCTTGCCGCTCATCAGAGTCCCTCCCCAGCCAGTGTTCCGACGAGGTCGGCGCTCTCTCCGTGCCACCGTCTGCACCAGGCTCTGCTCCATCTCCTATGTCTTGCGCCCGACCCGGCCGCCACCGCCGTTGCAGACGCCTCGCCCTCCTCCCTCCGCCTCGTTTACGAGGCGTCGCGACGCCGCGACGTCGGTTTTACTGCCGTCGCGGCGCAAACCTTGGGCCTCGTCTGGATGCAGATGCAGCTCCTGTCCGGTGGGCGTTGATAACTGCTGGCGTCTAGGCGGCGGAGCCCGCTGCGCGGGGTTAATGCTAGTCTGTTTTCGCGGTGCGAATATGCTCCCACATGCCCTGGAATAACTCCGAGTTGATGAAATGACTAAAGGAACTCTTAAGCGTCGGAGAGGGAACTGTTTGCCAAGTTTTTAATGTTCGTGCTGAGTTGTTATTATAATGACTAGCAAACACTGGTGTTAAAGACAAGCGGAAATGAATACTACTCATTCAGAGCTGAGATTCTAAATGTGAGTTCAAAAGGATCTGAATAACAAATGGAAAATATCTATTCATTTTCATAATTATATTATTTTTAAAATAATATATAAATATATTCAGAATTTGATTAAAGTGCATACGTATTATAAGAAGAAAATTTAAGGACTGACTAATACAACAATAATATGTTAAAAATTACTATGAAGGAAAGTGTGGGAATATAGGGACAAATTAATCCACATATCTCGTATTATATTTTCATTTCCTCTTTTAAGTTACAGATATCCATAAATTGTACATAAAACATGCATTTCTATGTTATTGGAGATAGAAATTTTCGTGTAGTAAAGCACTCCCACAAAACACCTTTCCCTCGCTCCTAAAAAAAGACTTCTGAATTAAAAACCTTTCGCAGTTCGTTCTGTCTGTGGGAAACAAGGGATGAATGACGGTAGAAGGCAAACTGGGACTTGAAGGAAAAGAAGACGATGACAATTACGGGTAAAGAACAATTGCTTCGCTCATTCACAAGCAGAGACCCGCTGTGAATAAACTTCAAGATCTAAAAATTTTCCTCCCGTGGTTGCTCCCAAACAAAGCAGACTAATGAAGCGCGAAGACATTTTTTCGCCTCGAAAGATATAATTATGGTAAGAAATGGTATACGATTTTTCTTTTCATGTCAGTCTTTTTATATCGCTTCCTTGAGAACATTTGTAAATGTTGGAGAGCATTTAATTGCGCAGTAATCGTAAGGCCGAAATTTCAGTCTTGTGCAAACTTCTTTGTTGTTTCAGTAGGTTAAATTTTGAATTTCTACATATTCAGAACTAATATACCACTCATTAAAATTCCAGGTCAAGCGTAATATTGATGGAGAACTTATTTAAAATGTAATTCATTTTTAACACTTTTCGAAAAAAAATATTGTGGTCTTCTTTTCAAAGCTTTCTGT
Organism: Teleogryllus occipitalis; assembly: GCA_011170035.1. Lineage (NCBI taxonomy): Eukaryota > Metazoa > Arthropoda > Insecta > Orthoptera > Gryllidae > Teleogryllus > Teleogryllus occipitalis. The sequence goes on from BLKR01000420.1 coordinate 108,543, forward strand.
TAAATGAAATGCGTTCATTTCATTCGTAGCAATTTTCTTCATTAAGAAATCAAATGAATTAATTGATTCCGATTAAAGATCAAATCATCTTCACATATTTTAGAAAGAGTTTCCTGTACTCCATATTTTATTCTCAAACTCGTTTATCAGTACTATTCCCAAAACTGTGCAACCAAATATCTATTTTTTTATTAGTTAACTAGTTTTATGAAATGTTATGCGCAGTGAACTCCGGTTACCACTTATTTGTGCTTCGTCAGTAATTCTCTTCATCAACTTTTTTCTCACATCTTGCACACGTATACTTCAAATGCTTCACTTTTATCGAAGGCAACGTGCAAAACATCTGGCGATAAATCTCCAAAACAAGCAGGCGGCACCTTCTGACGCGCGAATGCGAGTGGGAGGGCCATGAGAGGGGGATGGCGCGCGCTGCCGTGGGCCGTTGCGAAGGCCGGCTTTTGACCTGGGAGCCCGCGCAAGTGCGCGCGCCAACGCCAACGCCAGCGCCGTCGCCGCGCCCGCGCCCCGTGCGTTCGAGTGTTTGGCTGTGTTGGCCGCCGCGCGCTCTCTTTGACTCGGCCGTCGCTCATGTGTTCATTAACGAGAAGCCGTATCTCACGCCCGCCCCGCCCACTCGCGCTGGGCCCAAGCGGAACAGCCGGAGCACGCGGATACCGAATGTATTTCGCAACACAAAGCATTTTGCAACGCTTTTTTTAATAGAAATTATTTTTTTAACAATTCCGTATTTTCATCATTCACGTTTTCAGTTTTGTGTTTCATTATTTACGTTGCATTACTTTTCTCGTTCATTGTTTTATTTTAATTATTTGGTAAAGCATTTGAGTGGATACATTCTACAATGAGATCTGCTTGTTTTGTTTAAAGGAAAGCACGATATCATTGATTTACTTGTGCTTAGAAAGAACCGTAATCAGAGTTATGCATGTATTCAAAAATTTTAAAAACGGTTCATTATTAGTTATTGAAACTTCTTCGAATATCATCCGTTTCAATTTATTGAATATGTAATTTTTTCACATAATACTCATTACATTGTATAGTGAGCGAATTATCACTGGCTTTTTAAGTTTGAACTTTGTACTTTCTTTGGAAATAGTACAAAAACCGTCAGAACATCGATCGAAATGAACATCAAAAGAAAGATGGAAAGAAATATGTAAATAAAAAGAAAGATCACGTTCTATTACTTTTTGATGATGAAGAGAATGTATGACTTACGATTTTTACAATTGTATGTGATTTTTATTTGTGTTATTAGTTAAATCAGCAAAAGAAAAGTCAAATCTAATAGTACATAGAATGCGAAAAGACCAAAATAAATCAAACATATTATAATCCACTTCGTGTTATGAAAAATTGAAAATATCGGTAATATTTCAACAACTGACGTCCTGAATCTGAACTGCCACATTCAAAATCGTAATCGAAAAATGAGAATTTTTTGAAGTAAACAAACACAGAATCAGAACATTTTTTTCATTTGAGAGTCATTTATTTCTATTTGTATAGTTGTTAAATTGTTTTGTCGTTTTTAACGTTAATTTCGAGGTCGCACAAAACGTTCTCAGCTTCATTCTGGCCCACTGCGTGGCACTGCGGGGGGCGAGTGCGATTTCAATTCCGCGCTGCGTTTTGCTCCGGGCGATGGGATCGCACCTACGTCATGTAATCCGTTGCCCGGCGAGCGCCAGTGCTGTTTTCTTGCTCGTGCTGGTTGCTCGGATTATCTGCTCCAGGCGTCGTGTTGCTGCTGCGTTCGTTCAACTGCTGAGTGTGATTCACGACCCACTTGATCAACGCGCGGGATCTTGTTTGGTAGATGCAAGCCTTAGCGCTCGTAAATCCAGATGCAGGTGGTAAGCTGTCGATGTGAGTACAGGAGATGGAAAGATTTGTCGTCGGATTAACTTGACTTTTGCTTTGATGTAAACCATCTTTCTAGGTGAAGAAATATTTTGGTGTCCTCCTAGCATGAAACTCGTTTTACAAAATACGTCATTACAGTGTTACCAAGTTTGGTGAAAGTAAAGTCTTCGAAATAAATATTTCATAGTAATGAAACTGCGTTCCTTGAGCAATAATACCATTCTTTGTCAAAGAACTTTCATTGTGTATGTTATGAGATTTTATGAGTATTTTTCATAGAACAATGACAAAAAGCTCATACAATGGAACACTTTCAAAATTCATATTATCACAAAATACTTTTAAACATGTCCCGTTTTGAAAACGAGAAAAATAATTCTAAATAGATTTTCAAAATTTTGTGGTATTCCTTAATTTTGAGTAAAAAATATTTTTTTCAATTTTATTAAATACATTTTAATAAATGTTCACAGCTCATTTTATATTACAAGCGCTCAACATTCACACCAGCATACATAGCAAACTTGTTAAATTAATCTGCAGAAAGAAAATGCCTTCTAGATCGCATGAATATTTTTAGCGCTGTTTTGCATTTGTTACTTTATCATTTCAAGCGCCTACCTGCTGAGCGGGCAGAGGAACATGAGAACAGTGATTTGGGCGTGCCAGTCCGCAATATGAATACCGGAACAGATTGACCGCATGCAATAAATGCGTCCTCATTAATGGAACTCCCGGTCAGCCAGATGCGTATCAGCTGCTCTGAAAGGCATTCAGCGCATGCCGCCTGCGATGAAATAACGCGGTGCACGAATATTTGCATTAACTGATGATGAGCCGCTTTTTACTCAGCGGTGCATGGACGCATCCCAAATGAGATAATTTGGAACAAGAACATTTATTTCGAAACGTGCATCATAAAATCAGTGGACATCAAACTGAATTTATGAAACTATTATTAACAGGAGATTTGTAAATTATACAAATTACGTTAAAAGAGAGATGTGTTACTATATTCAATGTTAATTTGAGTCAATTTGAATCACATTAAATGTAGAGCAACTTTAATTAGTGGGTTTTCTACGAATGTAATGCGTCGAAGCGGTAGCAATAGATTTCAGACTCTGAACAGGAACAGAAAAATAATTATTCAAATAATATGAAATTTCTTCGTTTGATAAGTTATCGTTTCATCCTTTCGTTGGTGAACTGTAATCTACTATTGTTCTAAAAATATAGCATTAAATTCAATGAAAAATAATCGATAAAAACAAAAGTTGAAAAATGTTCGTAGGCATTTATACATAATCATAAAAGAACAGGTAATAGTATTGCGAATAAGAAACGGTTATTGTAGTTTTAGTTACAACCACCTTCTAAATATAGGTCTCCCTCCCACAGGTGTATGATATTGTATATCCTGCAAAATCTTCCTCAATATCCTTCATTTGTTACCAGTATCTTCTATTTCAGCACAACAGACGCAAGTACAAAACAGATTAACATGCGCAAGAACTTATTCTAACATCTGAGAATTATCAAAGAAAAGAACAATTCTATAAATTTAATAATATCTTAAATGAGATATAACCTACAAAATCTATTAAAACTCTGTACAAAATTGCAATTTTGTTTTTAACAATTTTATACTTGGTATCCTTAGAAGTACACTTTTTCTGTACTACTTTGTTTAAGCACTGTTTTTATAAATGATGTAAATGTTATGAAATGTCATCTGATTTGGGAAGCTTGGAAATCACGCACCAAAATTATACCCAGACAATGTAATGTTAACTCACACATTATAGAAAATCTTTATGTATTATAAATCAAGTCTTGTAGAATGTTGGTGTAGTGAAACTATTCCTAAACATTGTCGAGATACTTAGGAAATACAAGAAAAATCCACTCATAGTTTTACAATAAACTCCTATCCATGAAGGTGTTGTTTATGTTTTAAATCTAATTGGAGAAGGGTTAAAAGTTTCATGCACTTTACATTTATGTTTCTCAAGGAGAAGCGAAAAAGGATAAAATAAAATGTTGTTGAGACTGTCAATTGCCATCACCCTACCACCTTAAAACGGGCATTGTGTCGTATAACGAGCAATAGAACAGGCCCAAAAAATAGACGACGTTGTATCGGTAGCTCAGTGGTCCGAGTAGCTGGACGTAAATCTCTTTCTCTTCCCTGTCGCGGTGACCATGGCTTAAAATTATTAAAATGAAGAGATTCGATTCATATATATATACTATATGCGATAAAACGAAGTCTTAGAAAAAAGGCTGTTCACACTGACACATTTTAAATGCTAAGTAAAGTTTTAATCAATATATTTCCATCTTCGAAGTGGTACGTGTGATATCTCTATGTTGCTTTCCAACACGTTGGAGTTCCTCTATTCCCTCATGGGGTGGCATGGGATGGCCATGCCCAGCCGGCGAGGGCGGGGGAACGCCCAGGTGGGAAGGCAAGGAAGTTGCAGCCACTCACCGTCGCAGCTGCCAGCTTCCTCCGCGCCGTCGCAAAGCAGGCGGAGCGATGGGGGGACTCACCTGCAACAAAGAGCAAACTCTTAGAGAGCTGGCGGAGCGGAACAGCGCGCTTCCGCGGGCCCTTTCTGCTGCGCTCGGGGCAGACAAGGTTCCCGCGCGCAGGTGCTGCGCGCCGCGGCGCCGGGAGGAACGAACGCTCACACCTTTTAATAAAGATAAGTTGTCGACGGTGACACTTCCTCTTCCTCACCGAGACGATGTGCTTGTTGAGGAGAAATTGAAGTAAATAGTGGTATTAAATAGTACAAATTAAACATATGTAAGAATTTCTGGGGATTTTGGAAAATAGGCTCTTTTGTTACGAATTTTCAAAAGAGCACACGATGCTTAAAATGATAAATAATTAAAACCTGATGGAATATGTGTGCACAATAATTCAGTAAGATGAATATGTATAGTATACTAGCAGTGAATATTTAAAGGGTAATGCATTATTAGGGTGTATAAATAAGCTACAGTCACGTTCATGTATAAATTATTTATTATTAAGATATAAATATTTTCAGTTGAATTATTATTTCACCATGGGAAACACGTTACAAAATATGTTGTTGTGAGAGAGAAATCTAGGTAAAATTTGGAGACAAACGTTCAATTGATGGAAGCTAAAAATGTATAATATAATTGATTTAAAAAGAAGGAAGATTTAAATGTTCTAATTATTTGTAGTTATTAGAAACATTGTTTTATGAATAATTGAAATCATGCTACTCTTAAAACAAAGATCTGTTTAATGAACATTCAAAGTTTAAAATGTTCAAGTTAGTGTACTATCAGATTTTTCACTTCTACAAAATGAAAATGGCACAAAACTATAGAATTAAGTGAGGATATTACATTTTTAATCGCGATAAATTTGTATTTGATTGCATATTCGTGTTCGTTAAATAATTACAGCGTTCTTGCAATAAGTGAATGTTCCCACACGACGTCTACGCGGCATTCACCCGGCTGTAGAAGGGAGTTGAAAGCGCACGCACTTCTCCATGAATGCCGATTTACGCTATTCTGCCATGTGAATACCCGCACACCTTGCAACGACGCACAGCCATTCAGCCGCTTGTAAGGGCTCTAACAAGCAACACGTTCACGCACAGGCAGGGCACAGCGCAGCATTTTTGCGTGTTTCCCTGATTGCTGGAAGCTTCAGTTCAATACCGCTGCATCAAGAGCGCGTTTTCGAACGATACTGCATGGCGGCGGCGGTGGCGGCGGTGGTGGCGGTGGCGGCGGTGGCGGCGGTGTTGGCGGAGGAGGTGGCGGCGGTGGTGGCGGAGGAGGTGGCGGCGGAGGTGGCGGCGGCGGCGGTGGCGGCGGTGGCGGCGGTGGCGGCGGTGGCGGCGGTGGCGGCGGTGGCGGCAGTGGCGGCGGTGGCGGTGGTGGCGGCGGTGGCGGAGGTGGCGGCGGCGGTAGCGGCGGCGGTGGCGGAGGTGGCTGCTGTTGCTGCTGTGCAGTCAATGCATGGCCACGCCCCGTCAGCCTGCGACCCGCAGCTGACACAGCGCGGCCCTGCCCCGAACAGACAGCTCTCGGGGGAGATGCGCCAGGGGCAGGGCCGCGGTCGATACAAGGATCGGGAGTGGTTGGATGTGAGGTCGCGAAAAAGGAGTGCTCATGGAGTAGGAGTAGCACAAAATAAAGGTTATTCTAAAATTTCTGTAGACAGTTCAACTAAAAAATAAGGCACAGGAGGAGGCGTGGCGCAAGGCGGAGAAGAGGGAACATAAGAGGAAGGAAAACGATACAATTCGCTGGAACAATACAAAATAATAGCAAAGAAGCATACACGAATGTTAAAGAAAGCATAATAGTACGGATTTTGGAGTCTAGAAGAAGGTGGAATGAAAATGAAGAAAAATAGTACATCAGTGAGAAGATCGAAAACATAATTTCATGCGGAGAAGAAGTCAATGTCTAAAGACGATCCACGTTAGCAGGTACGTAAGGCAGCACGAGAAAATACCAAAATGAATAAGAGTGGACTGCGGACAGCTGCGGACATGATGAAAGTCGTGTCGCAGCCAGTCGAAGCGCATTCGCGCAGGAGCAAGGGATGTGATGTCGAGAATGGAGTGGGCGAGCGGAGCGCGCGGGCAGAGGGAGTGGGAGCGGGAGCAGGCGGCCGCGCTGCGCAGGCAGGGATCGAACTCTGCGGGGCCGTGGCGGCGTTAACGACAAATCAATCACTGATGACGTCAAACGGACGTCAGGAGGGGAGCGCTGACCAGGGCTGCTCAGGCCACGCCCTTATGACTCCACGGAGCTTCAGGGCTGCTCGCCGCTAATCAGAGCAAGAGCCAACGGTCACCTACAGGGCTCCTGATTTGTAAGATATTAATTTGTATGTAACTTTTTTCTGGAAATAGGGTACTTACCAAGTATATAGAAAAAAAGAATTAAATATTATCATCTTTTTCAGATACCGTCCATGTTATTTAGCTATATTAGAAGATGTTATTTTAAAGAATACATTTATTTAAATTACTAATTTGCAGGCAGGTGTGTTTAGAGCCACGTTAAGCTCTGTTCTTCATCGAATTTGATATCAATATCAAAACATTCAGTTTGTGATGAGTTGATTATTTATTCCGTAATGCATTGTGTTTTTATCTCAGTACTTTCAACGCAGGAGGGTTTTTATCGAAATTCATTCAATGGAAGCTCTACTGATCGGTTTTTTGAAACGAGAATTTCGGTTGAGATTAAAAGTATTCAAAGCTCCCAATCACGAATAGCGAATAATTTACCGAAGTAATTCTCATGAAAAATTTCAAACAAAAGATATTCACTGACGGTTGGTAATTTATGATTAATATCCCCGAATATGAGGCCGAACACACATTTGGCGCGTTATTAATGTAATGAATAATTGAAATAATTATATGAATTATAATGCGATATTTACTTTTTGAGAAGCAAAGACAACGGGGGAACCATGAGTTCTGCAGCAAACCTCTTTCATTCACAGAAAATCATATTCAAGAACTAGTGTTCAAACCCTTCAGTGCAACAAATAAGAGCAAATGCACTCAACACTATCTCAGGTTTTGCTTCTGTTAATAAACCATCTACAATAAACATATCTCTCATTTTCTTATTCATAAATGTTACCAGAAAACGCATAAGACATTTTTGTTATTGTGAACAGATTTTCTTTAATTAGATTTTGACTTATTCGGTTCGGTCTACAAAATGAAATTTTTATTACACATTCATGACGGCAGTAAAACATTTTTTAATATAAATAAACCTAAATAAAAAATAAAAATTAAACAATAACTCACTCAATGTTAATCATGCCCTGCAGTAGTTTTAATTTTATAATGTTGTAAGTTCTGAACGTTCATTCAGAAACACCACATCCGCTGCGTGTACTTCGCTATCGAGGTGCATTGCAAATTTCCCAATTGCAACTCACCCGAAGCTATATTTCTGACTGCCAAAGGCACGTATCTTACTGGTATGGAATTCAGACTCACAACAACAACAATTTAAAAATAGGTATTTCAATTTAGATCAGAACTTTGTGCTCTCTTTACACTTACTACGCTATTGTTCGCGTGATTGCCTTATAACGTTTCCCACTTCACTGTGCAAAGACACAATTACATCTCACATGTTTGAAGAGTACGATGTATTCAGTAACATAAATAAGCAACTACAAAATAATTAGACGACATAGTGAAACGGTAACTTTTCAAACAACGTGGCCTTGATGCATACACGCTTAATAACGAGAGAGCTCAATTATCTATTCCTAAACACGCTTCCTCAGCAAACGCGGCGGCCGCAAGTTTCTAACGATTGCCTGAAGCAACCAACAGGTAGTGTGTGCACAGAGGTGCCTTGGCGTTGCGGCGTCCGCAATGACGACTCTCAAGCGCCGGCGCTCGCAAGTTTGTTATTAATTTAAAACCCTCTGGGGACGGAAGGGGCGGGGGGCGGCGGTGGCCGGCGGACGGCCCGCCCCTGCGGTCGCCGCCACTTGTTGCGGCCGCACAGGTGCGACGCGCGCGGCAGTCACGACAGGGCGCCCGACCCCCTGCACCGCCCACCACCCACCACCCACCGCATCCTCAGCCAACTTCCTCTAAGCGTTTTACCCACCTTACCAAACGATATACACATAGACCGAGAGAGGGAGCTCAGGGCATCAACTGATGTCACTGCAGTACCCCTGACCGGGAGGTATTACCATATTAATATGTTGAAGGTTTTAGAGAATGAATTGTAGAATTTGAGATTATCACATAAATATTCTTTTAAATTCTTTTAGAGTTTAATGTATTAAGTGTTATGTTTTAACAGGTATTTTCTCACGATCAAGAAATATTGAAACGTTTTGTGAATTTTTAAAGAATCATTCTACAGAATAAGTAGTGCTTCAACTGTAACAAAAAGAGAGATTTTGTCTTTTTTCTAAAAAGAAATGTAAAGGCAATTAGTACATGAATTTTGATTGTGTGTCATTAGGATTTTTTTCAACAAAGTTTTCTGGATAATGAAATCCTTGCTTGTATTCAACGTAATGCTGATAGGCAAAATTTTCAACACTAAAATCAAGTCCATACCTCTACAAAGTCACTAAATTTAATACGATATATGTGTCTATGAACAACTTTATTGTCTTCCTAATGTTTTAAGACTGTGTTAATACTTTTATGCCTAAGTTATAATACACAATATAAGATATATATAATTAATGCTTAACTTATGTCTAAAGCTGTATTAATTTTGAAATATATCTCACATTTTGGAACAATATTCCGCTCAAGTACCAGAGCCAATCAAAATAAATCAATAAAATAAACCATTTAGTAACGCAAGGGAGGTGATAGTTAAATTGAAATTAAACGCGTAATTCTCAAGGACTTTATACAGTTTACTGGACAGTAAACCTCCAGGTCTTTAGGTTAGCTCCGGTATATCCCCTAGTACGTGATCAGTCACAATACTAAACCCCCTGGCAGAATTTAAACGGCAATGCTACGAGTAGCCGCTACCTCACAATAGACGATCAAGGGCGGTGGAGGGCGCTTTGCGAGACGGCGGTCACCCTTATGCGTATCCACGCGAGCCCACGTTAATCTCCGTTTTACACGCGGCCGTAAACCGAGCGCAGAGGGCAGCGCGCGGGGAAAGGCCCTTCGACCGGGCGCGAACCCGCGACCGCGCGCTCCGAGCGGCGACGGCGCCGGCGGTAAAGCGACCTGGGAGCCATCGGACGTCGCCGCCGCCGGAGGTTAATTTCATTGGAGCCCGTACGCCCCCCCCCCCCAGCGCTCCCTTGCTCTGGAGAGCAACGTACGCTTGATTCAAAGATTAGGCAAGTGGGGTTTAACCTTGTTTTGACCGCGTGTCCCCTTTACACGTACTACGCCTATTGATGATTACGTTTCGGGAAGAATGACACACGTTTTTAGCCTTAATGAAATACTTAGGTTCTATACTAAATATTCTGTATTCTATACTAAATACTCTATGATAGACTCTTGAAAGAATCTTTAAACTTATGAAAGATGCGAAGATTCATTTTTCTCCAAACACACACAAACAAGGGGCAGCGAAAATCTGTTGAACATTTTGAAACGTATTACAAAATCTGTCCTTTCAGTGGAGATTTTAATGATTTCCTAAGTTCAACATTTTATAGACATTGTATAAATCATTGCTCAACTGTGTAAATAGGATTAGTAAGTACATCTACAATTGCATTTTATTAATACTGATGAAACTACCATACGGCAAATACATAAACAAACACATTTGACTCAATATATTAATTAGTTTCACTGATTTTCATTGGCAATAAATTTTGATAAATCTATGTTGTATTTTAAACTATACTTACACCTTAATTTGAGAAAATTCATTAAAATATTCACGATATCTTAATATTTTCGGGAAAAAGTTTCAATAAATTTTCCGGATAGTCCAATTTCGGACAGTTTTTTCTAATATCTAATTACAGAAAATGTTTCACTAGTACGTCTACTGATGTGGTTATGAGACAAGTTTGTTTTGAAATTTTGATTCGAAATGTGGCAATATACATCAAGAATGAAAAAGAAGTCATCCCCCTGAAAATGAAAAGAAGAGGATAAATGAGACAAGTTCTCCACAGTGTAATCTTATCCACCGACGGCGACAACTAATGAGAGGCACAAGCCATTATTATTCTACCATTTATCGTGTTCCTCGTTTTAACTTAAAATTTGAAACATTACAAAAAATTTGAGTTTTAATTAAACATCTAGAGGAAAATAATAGGGAACTTTTTCAATTTGCATATGCATGACTCATTTAAATATCATAATTCATTTAATTTTTTCCCGCTTTCGGAATTGTGCCGAACCGACGAACATGTTAAAGAGTTCTTCAAATAGAGTTTTATGTACTAAATCAAGCAATCAGGATATATATATATATATATATATATATATATATATATATATATATATATATATAATCATTAAACACTGAAGTAAATATTTATTTACTAATCAGCATTCATTTGATTTGATATGTATTGCTACACAAACATGTATATTTGTTTAGTCATCAATGAAAAGCAAACCTAGTTCATTCACTAATTCGAAATTTAAGATAACTACGTGTTTATTAATACTTTTGAATTTTCTGACAGACATATTACCATGTATACTTTTTTAATGGGTGGGATGTTCACACTTGTAATCCCGATTTAACTATCATCAACCGTACACTACATCTTCTAAGGAATCAGGCTGCACTGGAATTGCATTTTAGTAATTCACAACGTTTCACCACGAGTAAATGGTTTCTTGAACCTGACTCGCAAAAAAGTTTAATTTTGTTTTTAATAATGATTTTAATTATTCCAGAATGTTTTGAACTGAAAGTGTCCATCAATTGTTTAGAGAAAATGAGCTATTGAATACCCCTGCAGATGTCATAAAACGAACCCCAAAACGCGTTTTAGGTCTAAAAATACAAGTACGCTTTTCCATAACTCCCTCAGAATGTTCTCGAATGATTAAAAAAAGATTAGTTTTCCCATTTATAGATCAAAACACTTAGAATATCCTCTCATTTGGTTTAAATGATAGACTGGAAGAGGAAACCCGGTTACTACATATAGAATGAACTCTCGATTTAAGTGGTAACTTCGAAGTGAAAAACGTCACTACTCTCTAAATAATCCAGCTAAGCAATCAATAAAATAAGATTTATTAATGCATAAGATTTACTAATTCCCAGTACCAGTCCATCAATAACTCTACCGCTTAGGATTCTAATTTATGCGTTATTTGAGCAAGGAATCTTTCAATCATCAGAATTAGCGCTTCAATAGAACATTTATTTCAAATTTTCAATTTCATCCTAGTACTAAGATTTCTTGTATGCGGAGGAACTGTTCAACCGACCTTGCATTGTGTTTTTTGTTTAATACTTCAAAACAAGAAATTATGACGACATAACCAGAAATAATAACTGTCAGCTTTCATGTTTCCAATGCTTGTACTAAACAAACATATATATTTCGGAGAGCGGTCATAAAAATGTCACTGCAGTATTTTCCTAAACCCTAATAAACAACAGAGATGTCGACACATCGTACAACGAAATCGACATAAAGCCGAGCGTATCTTCACTGAATCCCTCTGCCACTGTCTCTTGCTTTCGTCGCACATGAGCGTTGCCACGCAGTCGGAAAAGAGGATTTATAAATTCCAATCGCGTGGATCCAAAAGTTCTCATGGAGATCAATTCTATTGTCTTGACGAGCGTAAAAGACACGAGCGACAAACTGCGTTTCTCGAGAACTTAGCGACATGCTGTCAGCTTTATGAGCAACATCGACATCACCACCAATGTCATGGCGGGGAGCTGGTGCGACGTTTAAAATGGCGTCCGAAGGGTTTATATTCTTGAAAACAAACATTGAAAAGCGGCTGGGACGCCGCCCGTCGTCATTACCGGCGACAGACAACGACGCTCTTCGCGTTTTTATACAAAAAGCGCCTCCCTTTATCGCCCCCTTTAGGGCGGGAGCTGCTTTATGGGTCGCATTCCGCCGCCACCGCGCCAGCAGTCACTTCTCCGTCGCCATCACTTCGTCTTCTGCTTCCGCTCCTCCCTCCTCTTTCCATCGCTCCGCTCGTGCGCCGCTCCACTTTTACCGCTATTGCCATTTCCTGTCACTTCTCATTACTGTACCGGGAGAGGTGGCAAAGGGCATCAACTGATGTCACTGCAGCGCCTCTGACCGGGAGGTCCTAGGTTCCCACTCCCCACGGCGGCACTGTTTTCGACACTAGCTTTCCAGCTAGGTCCAGTTCAGTCGCGGTCTGGAGGAGAATTCTAGCGGCCGGCTGCTCTGATCGGTAGTTTTTCGTGGTTTCTCCGATCAACACCAGGCGAATGCCGAAGCAGTACCCTACCAAACAGGCCACGGACAGCGCGCGATCTTTCCTTCCTCTTCCTTGTCCTATCCTCTCCCATTACACACACACTTACACTAACACGCACTACACTACCACAAATACCGGGAGGTTGGTCGAGGAGTTTAAGAGTTTGTCCGGGCTGTGGCGGTGCCTCGCTGGTGGGAGACACCTGATTGGGGAAAACCCCGCTAGTTGACGGTAGGTCGGCGCCGGATCGCGTCATCCAGCGAGAAGGATCGCCGCTACCTCCCGCGATAAAATCATCCACTCCACTTACAGGAATAATGACCTTAGTAGTGGACGCGTCCGGAAACACGAAAAAATCAATCAATCTCATTACTCTTTCCCCTCTTTCGCTGTTTAACTTCTTCTGTTTCCGCCTTTTCCTTGCTCTTTGTACTATACTCGTTTCCAAAATTTTACTTTTTAATTTTGTTTCCACTCATACAATTTCCAGTCCCATACACACATCTTACACTGTTCTTTATTTTTGCTAACACTTTACTCCTCACGTCGATTACACCGTTATCTCATCTTTCTCGCTGCCATCACAATTCCCTACCCGCTATCAACTACGATTGTATTGCTAATGCCACCTTAGATTCTCATCCTCCTATTTTAAATCCAAATCATGTTCATTAGCTCACTCACTCTTCACCGGCTATCTCGTGTCCTCGACATCACTTTCGTGCCACAGTATTATCTTTATCCTCTCTAAGGTTTCCTATTCTCAGCAAAAAATTTGTGCATCTAGAAATAAATTGTTTATTATTTGTAATTGCTTAGAGTTTGACACTAGTGAAAATGTATCATCGCCAGCATTTCGCCTTGTGAAGTTCTCCGCAATTAGTTTCATCGATTATGTACTTATCTTTTTTTCTTAATAAAAGTTTCCATAATTACTTTTTATAGACAGTCACAAATCCATTTATTAAAGCAAAATTATTTTTACATTACAATGGTATCTTGGAACAAGATACAGCGAGGCAACGTTTCAGAGGTTGAGTTGTGCCTCCATCATCAGGCCTTAAACAATATGTCAACTAAAATAAGAAATTTAATAATTAATATAAATAAAATTAAAAATTAATAGAAATTAAAACATCTTATATTAAGGTAAAATAAGTGTGTTTAACATTATAAAAAATTCCCGATAAATTTAAAATTTTTAGATGAATACATACTTTACAAAGAATTGGTAGAAATATCATGATAAAATTGACATTGATAGGTGGTATGATGTTGAAAACATATTTCCTATAAACTAACAATCACAATTAGAAATCTCGATATAACATATTAACATTTTCAAACTAAAAAAATAGCATGTAAAAGCATGTAAAAATAGCATATTTAGATATTCGTGGTCTAAATTAATTCAAATTGAAAAATCGAATTTAAAACGAGTACATTTGATAGAATACATACGTGTGATGAATTTAGAATTCAATAAAAATTAGAAATTGTCAATACTTCTTGAGAACATGTTAAAATAAAATGAATATAAAATTCAAACAACAATTATGACTGTTTAAGCAAAACCAAATTGTTGTAGTCTAGAAATTAGGATAAAAACTTTTTAGACGTCTTACTTCTAAATTGTATTAATAAATTCTTAATTAAGAGAAAGAAGGCAAGTGCCCAGATATAGGAAAAACATACTCCCATGAAAGTTGTAGAAGAAGGAAAATACACACGATATACACATGAGCGTTACTAATGTTGACTGTGAACGCTCCTACTACGGAGAGAGTACTGACAAGAATGTTCCTGGGTTTGCTGAATTCTAGGAGGGGTAAGGATAGATAGGAGGGGTGGGGGAAGGCTGGGGACCGCTTTCTGAAAAAGCCCAGCAGATCGACTTCTGAGGAAATAGGGGCGTGAAGAGATAGTAATCGGTTTATATGTTGTGAGGGAGGAACTTGGATATCTGACACAGAGTGACAGATACTAGCTTGAATTACATCATTTTAATTACCTTGATGATTGAAATTAATGTCATGATTATGTACTTCGTTGTTCTTTCAGCATCAAATGTAATATAATATCTAAATGTAACAATATCTAATCACCGATCAGGATCCAGTTTCTTGCCACTTGCTGTACTAACAACTTGTTATTTTTGTTACTTGTAATAATACTTATAAATTTTTTATTGCGTTGCACTTACCAAAATCCTCTACATTTATCCACGCATATACTTACTTTAATCCCCTTTTCACTGAAGTGTTAGAACAACTCACCGTCTATCAAGAAAATATATTTGACAAAGATTTAACGCATGACTTAGTTATTAAGATAAGAACGAACATATCAATATTAAAGAGTTTATACTACTCCGCATTGGGGTCTTCTCTACAAATATCATGTCTTTTAAAAAAGCATAATGAATATTTGAATCAACTTACATGTATTTTGATCCGTATATCTATCTATTCGTTTATCATTTACAAATATCCAAAGATCATAAATATTGAATAAAATTTTACAAAATGTTATTAATACATCAGTTTTGTAAATGTAACTATTCAATTTTCATTCCATAATATAAATTGTATGCAGTGAAACGTCTCTAAACGGACACTTCTCATGATCAAAAACCTCTTCGTTATGGACAAATTTTCAAGTTCTGGGAACCATTTTTCAGCACCTCACTCGGTCATCTGTCTTGAACGAACTTTGTTTCGATACCGGATGTATCTATTATAACATTCCGTGAAGCAATGAAAGACTGCTCTTGAACGGAAATTGATGCAAATAATTTTTAAACAAATATTTAATTAGGTGATATATAATTATTAAGAACGTGGAACAATGTTTTCTTCCGCACCTAGAGCGCAATAAAGCTTTAATCCCGTGTAATTTACATTTTCTGTTTGCTCTTCTCTGTCATCTTCCACACTTTTTTACTTTACCATACAAGTACTCTGCACACATTCGCACAGAGTAATTGCACGAACCTTATATACAGTTACTTGCTTTTCATTCAACGCCATTTCAGTTTTATATTTATTATCAGAATCTTACATTGCTCTCTGCGCTCTATTGTAATTGTATCTCATTTAAAGGTATTCGTGTATTACAACTTGTGATCTGTTGTTTTCTTCAGACGTCTTAGCATAGTATACACAGAATCACTTATTTCAGGAACTTTTACGAACTGATATTTTCGGCACATAATTAAATAACGTAACTCAATTATTTCGTTGCAGGAGCATAATTATTCTACGTAATGCGATACCGCAATTGATCATTCAAAACGAAATCTGCTTAGTTAAATTTAACACTTTTTTTATCGTTTAGTTACAAAAAATATACAAATATCAATCAGTTATAAATCATTAAATATCATTAAATCTTTAAATATCAATCAGTTTGTTTACTGTAAACATGTCTCTTTAACATTTTGGCAAGTTGTAACGTTAAACACTATGAAATAAAATATCCAGAATAACAATAAACATGTAACAAATGAAAATTTACTGTTGAATTATTTGTGAAAATTCGTTTAGTGAGAAGTTAATTAATTTCATACAAAAACTATTTTGTGAAATTCTCTCTTGTTAGGATGAGGGTATATGATGTGTCAGTATGAAAGCGTAACTAGAAATAACGTAGTATCTCATGGAGCTGAATGTCATTGCTATTGGAAGAGTTTGAAATCGAAATTTTAGCAAATTTAAATACTATATTCTCGAAAATATCAGAAGAGTATTCTCGAAAATATCACAACAATTCACTCTAGGATGAATAGAAAATTATTTGCGATTCTATTTTTTATAGCTCGTTTATAGAGCCTCTCTCTTCCTTTCCTTGTGTACATTATCGCACGCAGTTTGCAGCCGAATTCCAGTGGGTCTCATCATAAACAGGTCAAATGGAAATGGCTTCGCTTCGAATGGCTGGATATGCCGGGTCGTAAATTTTAATTCGTTTCCTCTCTTCCTACGGTACACACACACACACACACTCACACACACAAACACACACACTTCCGCATATTACACTTGTCGCAGGTCGTTTCGATGTTTAAGGACTTGTTGCGCATTGATTGGTTTGACGCGGGAAACATGCCCCTTGATGTTACGCAACCCACAACGCTGTACTGTGTAGCGGGTAACATCAGTGCTTCGACATATAGCCCTCTATCCAAAGAGAAAACATAACACACGACACGTCAGCAAGGGCACCTCGATTAAATGGAGGAATGTAAATATCAGAGAAGTCTTCATCTATAATATAAAATGAATAAAAATGAAAAAATAAAAATGAATAAATAAAGAAAATTTCTAACAATGTGGGCGCAATAATTGTTAGGAATCGATAGTTGCAAAGCAAACTAATATCGTTCCCAATTAAAAAGAATGAATGTCGATAATGATGTTTCTGTTCACTCTATATTTATGCATAGCATGTAAACATTATTTAATATAATGGACTTTGTAATATGTAAATGAATTGTAAAAACCATGTGTTTGAAAACGCCGGAAATATTGAATTACATTCAGTGTTTTTCAAATTAATTAGTTGCGTATTTATAACCTAAAATAAAATTCTTGGTAATATTTTTTGCGATTCATTCTTTAAATTAAGTAAATAACAAATGTTCATGATCCCCTTTGTGCGTTAAACTTCTTCGGCAGTACGTACGTTCACTGGAAGTCGCAAAACGCATTCAAACTTGTGATTCTTTTGTGTCTTCAACTTGAGTAACGGTCCATATTGACAAAGCATATTCTCAGTCAATAACCCTTAGATGATGCAATCCTGTCTGTGTAAATGTTACCATGCAATGTATTTGTAATGACATGTGCCTACTTTCCACTCGTTCTTGTTCTCTTCAAGTTTGACGTATATCCTACGAGTTCCTTTCTTCTGCAAAGTACTATGTAAAATAAAGAAATTTTTGCGATTAACCTGTCATAAGTTTCATAACCAACAGTCACATTGCATACTCTATCACATTTAGACGCAAGAGCCGGCTATCTAACATCGTAAATAACTTTTCGTCGACTTCAGCCTGACTTAGGGCCTGCGGAAGACAAACACCGCGTTTACTCAGCTCACGTAATCTATTGCTAAGTGGAGTGCGGGCGCGTGGCGTTTCGTACAACGGTCAAGGCGGCGCCTCCTGATATCAAGTTGGTGCTTGCGGGCGCGGCTTCCTCCCCGCCCCGTATCAGCCGCTGCGGCTGTTGTTTGCCGCCGCCCGTAAATCCACCCTCGCGACGGCCACGACGACGCCGACGAGCCGCCAGCGGCCTCTAGGGAGCGGGCCCTCCACGACTCCCGGATCGCAGTGGGGCGGCGGTTCAGAGTAGCTGGCCACACACCTTGCCCAACCCGCTCACTCCACTCTATCATTCAGTCATTTAATATTATTCACCTAATGGCGTGTGTTTGTCAAAAAGACACTATCGGTTGGTGAAAAAATCTCTTAAATAGTGTAGCGTTATTGAATTAATCGATAAAATCATCAGAACCCTCTTTTAATTGTATCTTACATCAAGAATTATTCCTCTTATCTTTTAATATATCATTCTAAATGGTATTAAAATATTCCTTTCCATTTTTGATGCAACAAATGAGACCAATAATTTGAAGTGTTCTGTGCTTTTTTGAAAGAAGTCGATTTAAGTATTAATAGTGGAAATTATGAGTAAAATCATGTTGCATATAATAAATACTAATTCAAACTAATTTGATTTAAGTAATATCTATGAATGTATAAGAACGTATTTGTTTTCAAAGCTCATCTAGAAGTCCCAATTCGAAATGCTAGATGGGCACTAGAAAAAGTGTTATGCTTATCGAAATTGAGTACGGGAGTGAGGCGAACCTCGTCCATTTTGGGATGCAAACGTTGAACGGAAAGAGACGTAGTTGATCGACACGCTAGTGGATCGTTCGCTAATGGATTGTGACTAAAAGTACGACGCTGGGATGCCTTTGTTTAGCGGATAAACCGAAAAGAAGACAATTGACTGCGGAAAGGACATTAGGTGATAAACGTAGAGGAAAAGAGGATGCAAATGGAAAAATAATATATATGAAATCTGCACTGAAGATCTGACAGAGAAAGAACGATTATCAACTTTTGTTTGAGGAGATTTTGGATTTGTAGATCAAAGAACGGATTTGTCGGTGATATTAGTATAGAGGTTGTGAATAGTGCAGGAGCGGTCGATGTGAAGTATAATTGACAGAACCGTACAATGAGAAGAACCTAGAAAATAGATTTTTAAGAGACAAAATGTACTGGGGTCAGATATTGGCCATTTGAAATGTCACAAATGAGAGAGCTAACGCACGACGAAGCGCCTCTTGTGGGTGACTGGCAGCGAAAGAAGGGCTAGATATATGAGATAAATAGAAACATTTCTAGGAAGAGAGCAAAAACTACAAATTACAGCAATAGAAGACGAGACTATCTTTTTCAGATGTAGTATTATATTATAAATTTAACTATAAGTATATTTTATTTACTTAGAAAATTAAAAAAATTGCACATCAATAACGCACCACATGTATAGCAAATATTTAATGACGGGCTGTCTGATCCTGAAATCTTGCCGTCGTATGATGTCAGCTGTTTCTTAAACAGTTCCTTAAAAAGTATGATAGTTCAGTCGGAATGCATAGTGTGAGAATAGCCAAATAACATAATCAAGTATTTGTACTTTTCACTCAAAATTACAATTTTTTGTTGTATTTTCTCCGAATTCCTGGGTACTTAAGGAAACTGTATGCACCAATTACATAGCCTGTCACTGCATAGTTCTTTTTTAAATTTCTGCGCTCATTGAAAATTAGTAATACTAGATATGGTATCTTTGTCGAGTTCTTGCGTATCAAACAAAACCATAGGCACATCTCACATGCCTAGTGGTTGCATAATTTTCTCTCAATTTCTGCGTATGTAATATGTAATATTGTATGTAATATCGATGATAAAGTGATATTTAACGATAAATATAATGGAAGGTGTCAATATCCGGAAGTAATAAAAACTTTCCTAAATAAAATAGTTATCTCAAAGTAAAGCATGCAAGTAAAGTAAATCAAATTTTAATATTTTACTTTGTTCATCAATGAGTGACAGAAATATTTCGTAATATTAGTAAAGTAATTTTTGGGTAAAATGTATATTCCACTATTATTTATTGAGAGTTAGAGAGACGTATATCTAAGGGCAAGCCACAGACTAAGGGGAGAGGCTGATTTGTAGGTGAGGATGAAGGGCGACAAACAAAGCGGGGAAGAAGAGACAATCCCAGGGGCAGAAGAAGCCGCTAGTGATTGCAGGCCCAGCGGCAGCGGGGCCGAGGGGAAAGCGCGGGGCGGGGCGCCCTCGGCCTGTAATTCATTAGCCGAGCTGCCCGGCGGTGGCGGCGGCGGCGGAGGCCTGCCGCCTGCGGGCCCCCGATAAGGTCTCCCGTCCGCTCGGATTAAGAGACAGACGTCGCGGAGCCCCGGCGCCTCGCCTCGCCCCGCCGCCCGCCGCCCACGCAAGCTGTCAGGGGCCCCGGGGAACCCCTCGGGCCGGCGGCGGCGACTGGGCCCCACAACGTGCCACGCCTCGCCGCTCGCAGCGCCCTGCCGGCGATTCCAGCTTTTGGCTTTTCGTGACCTCCCCTGCTGGCTTTCGGCCTCCCTCTTTCGCTTCTTGCGGTCTTCGGTTGCCCTTCTGTTGTCTTCTTTCAATTCTTTGCCGATCGTTCCCGTTTTCTCACGTCCTCCAATCTTGCTCCTCTCAAGCTTATAGCTTGTCCCGGCAGAGGCGGTGCCCTGCTGGTGGGAGGTAACTACTAAATATGGAAAACATTGCTAACCGACGTGTAAGTCGACGCTGGATCTCACCATCCAGCGGGGGAATATCTCTACAACCACTCCTTTCCAATAAAGCATGCACTACACTTACCGGAATAATGACTTACGCAGTTGATGCGTCCGGTAATACCAAATAATAAATCAAAGCACTAATCGCTCCTCTCTCCGGCGTACATCTCGTTTGTACTCCGTTGTACTCTGCCATTCCCACCGTTTCTTGCATTTCTCTGCTATTTGTCAGTGTTCGACGCTATTCCAGTCCTCTGGTCACTCTCTCATCCACTGCTGCTTTTTCTCCTTCTCCAATTTGCAATGTCCCTAAATGCAATTTCGCAAAGATACCAGACATCAAAGCTCTCTCCAGAATGCGGCAATTTCGCAATTCGAAACTTCGGCGTTGTCTTCTCTCAGTCCACTTCCTGCATCGCTTCAGCGGCTTTGGCTTTTTCAGTGCCCATGGGAACGCGTACAGAAACGTATGGTTGCTAAATGTGTTGGGTCCGATGGGTCTTTCGAGATAGATACACTCGTAAAGAATGAACACCCAAACTTTTCGGAGAAAAAATATAGTTTAGTTATATCAACTGAAACTAAGTTACTCCTTTTGAAAGCTTAGATAAATTAATTTATGATACCAAAGTAAACAAAATTATTTTTGAAAAACCAGTTAGTGAAATTTCAACTTTTCAAACTTAAATTACAGTTACAGTTCAATAAAAATTTTAATTAGCTGGTCCTGCACGTATACAAATAATTAACACATTTACCAACAAATATTTAATATATTTTCCTTAATGAACTTTCACAGAAGAAAATCATGGTAAAGTGATTGCCTATTTTAAGTTTTTGAACATGATTAATTTTAATTTCCTAGTGATTGTTTCAAGACTTGTAATCTTTCAATACTTTGTTGTTCAATGTTCTTGTCGACCATAGTTCTACAGTTCTACATTGTGCGGCAGCAGTGAATTGAACTTTCTCCTATCATCATACAGAGATAACACCACGGGTTAAATGTGATTTTGGCCCGTTCTGGTGTTTCAACCTACAAATCCCTGTCAACCTTCTTTAACAAACTTCATAAAACTGTCACATTCGTCAAAACTCCTAAATAAAATGAAAAAGACACAATGGATACAACTGCACGCGCTATTCTTAAAGGTCACGTAAACGTGGGGCTTCTAGTGGATCTTCGCATCTCCTAGAAATGCGTTTAAAGCCAGAAGGGCAGGCGAGCAGACGGGGCTGGCTGTTCCGGGCACCGCCTCATCCTTCACTGCCTTGCGAGCTGGCAGCGACCGCGCCCAGCGACCCTGGGCGTCGCCCGGCCGCGCCGCGCCGTGCCGCACCGGGCCGTGCCGTGGCTTTCCCGGCGCTTACTCACTCGCCTAGAAAGCGGCCGGCTTCGCGGCCCGCCGCGCCTGCCGCGCCCGCCCGCACGGAGGAGTCGCCGCAGCTGCATTGCACCTGCAGTCTGTTGCACCTCTCGCCCTCTCCCAGTCACGCAGGTTCCCTACGTATGTCGTACTGCGCCCGCACCAACTAGTTGCCCGCATCAAAAGCCACGCGCTCGTACGAGCACGGGAGACTTCAACGTCCCCTGACTCCGCTCTCACTTCCCCTTCAAATCTAGACAGGGGTGGACACGTGCGATCTGTAGCAGGGAACCTGAGTGCAAGGCACGCTCGAAATACCACGAAGAATGGTTGCATTAAACGAAAGGATGATGCCTGATGTTTTCCATCAAAAACCGATATCTGAATTGTTTATTAACTATGCTACTTATTATTTAGTTCACCTTTATTTTATTTTTAAATTCTGCCTTGTTTGAAAATATTTGCCAAGAGGTAGGTATATTTGTGAATGGAAAATTTTGCTTGATTTCGTTTTGTATTGTGTTTAATAACATCATTGTTATTTGTTTGATTTTGCAATAATGGGAAATAAATTAACATGTCTCTCTTATGGGAACGGGCGGACGCTTTAACGGGCTCTTACGGGTGCTTTTACGCGCTTTTTACGCGCTCTTGTGGGTGGAGGATTTGGACGGACAAGAATATTTATCTGTTAAACCTAACCTGAACGGATGGATTTATTGCAATTATTGCACGCATATGTAAACTCAACTGTGAAATTAAGATCGTTTCGTTTCAAAATGTTTAATTTCACTCTCAACTGACCATTTGAAATATTACTGACGTATTTCATTTTAACGGATCACGGATGGCATGTCTGCCATTTTTGTAAATCGTAGGGTTTGTGGGGGCAAAACGAATATACCTTTGACTTCTCACAGTTATCCTAATTATTCGACTATTATCTTCGACTTCATTCAATTGGGTGGTTTATATTTTCATCGTTATAACAAAGTGAACTTGTCTAAAAAACACACAGGCATTGCATTGGATGTGAGAACTTCTACCCGTAGGCAGTATTGCAGGTTCTCAGCTGAAGCTCCTATTATCGCATGGATGATTCCTATTTGCATGGATAATCTTGAAGCTTAAAAATCAATCTGTGCGGTATGATTTTTGGTAAGCTCTACAATTCTGTCTCCTGGTCTTGACAGTCAGAAAAAAACTCACGATATACGAGTAGTTTCCATGTACCTTTACACAAAAGTATGTTTGCATGTGTGTTATACAAGCGAGACCTCTACATCGCGATGGCAGCAAGAAAAAGAACAAAGTAGCAGGCTGCAGTGAAATGACATAGAGTGACGGAACACACGAATCGCCATGACGGCTGCAATCGTTGCGGTGTAGAAGGCGGCAGGCGGTTTTGCAGCTTGTCAAGGTGCCGGCTGACGTAGCGGAAAAAAATACAGACACCGAAAACGTGGGTAGCAATAATAAATAAAATCGAAATATGAGTACAAATTGTATACCCGTACATGTTTTTGAGAGCGTTTATTTTGACTTGTATTTTGAAATCAAAAATTGCTAAGGAGAAAAGGTTAGGACTAAAATTTTGAAAAAAATTATAAAATAACTTACGCACAGCGTTTTAAAATTTATATGAAGAGATTTGGGAAACAAGAAAATATTTTCTCTGAGGTATGTGCTCTTGTTTAAGAAACTATATAATTATAAATAAGTTTAGTGTTCTACGTTATTAAGAAACACTGTTTCCCCTTTCCAAAATAATGATGAAATTGTATAATCAAAATGATTTTTTTTACTTCAGAGAAGCGTATTCTTTAAGAGTGGCTCGAGTCATTTTTATACAAAGATCTGCAATATACTAACCACACTTTTCACTCTTCTGTTACATTTACGATTATGTTTCACTGTTTCTTCAGTGTAGGTCATAATGGTGATGGGATCTGCGGCGATGGAAGGAAAGACACATGAGTATTATTTATTAAGAGGTCAATGCGTAAGCCTTACGAGTGAATGATTTCGATGCATACGTTATTATGAAGATGTGTTTGAATCAGCACTGGAGTAATAATCAGCAATCGTGATTCAGCAATGGAGGAATAAAAGTCGGAGGAAGAGCCACATCTTCTACACCTGGAATTCCGACCGGGACTTGGACCCTGGAGCCAGCGGAGGCAGAACAGAGGTCTGACAGCTTCACGGCGGCGCACCCCCAGAATCAGGAGCGAGTACCATCGGCGAGGGAGAAGGCAGCGACGGCCGTGCAGGCGCGGGGGCGGAACGGCGCGCCGTTACTCGGTCGCTCCCCTCCGCGGGCCCGCTCGCCGCCGCCGCCGCCGCCGCCGCCGCCAGCTCCGCGGAACGGGCGGCGCCTCCAAGCGCGAAATGCTCTCACGCGCTGCCCGGGGATCGCAGCCGACAGCCAGTATTTCTTCGAAAGCAAATACAGTTGAACCCCGGTATTCCGAACTCATTGGGGGTGTGGCTGATCTGATTCGGAAATGTTCGGATCATCTGAAAAAATGTATCGTACTTATACAAATACATCTACAGGATTACCAGACACAATGCGACGTAGCGTGCGATGTGAAAAAATGGTAACGTAACGTAGCGATCACATCGTCCCATCGCAGCATCAAGCAGATTCAATTCCTTACAGCAAAAGATGATTACTGATCTTGCAAGTTCCTCTAAGAAAAAATACTGCTACACACACAAACATGTGTTATACATCGTAGTTATCAGTGCAATAAACGTTCCATTTCGACTTGTATTTTGATAATTTGTTGTTCAGTTCTACATTTCTGCAATTATACAATCCTTTCTTTACACTATAAATATTTACATTTAATTTAGTTTATTTTTTCCTTTACCCCGAATTTCGTTGGGAGTATCCGTAAGTTCGAATTTTCTGGATTCAGATTAGCCGGGTTCTACTGTAGATAAATAAAACGAAGGTTCATTGCGCTGAGGTGGTTCAAAAATGTATATGTATTAAGTCTGTTGGGTTAAGTTAGTTTAGCAATAAATCTCTAATTTGATACGGCCAATTTAAGGCCTGTTCAGACTCCTCATTTAATATAAAAAATGCATGAGGCAGTGCAATGGAAAATCTTCAACGCAAAATACAGATACGACATAACTTGACTGGCTATGATCGCGAAACCGTTTCTAAATTATTTTCACTTCAACATACCGCTTTTCACGTCCACGAGTTAATTATTGATTATTGTTTAGAGAATGTTGGTCCGTAAAACAATTCTAGTTCGCCAACATTCTTGAATTTATTATTGTAACTACAGATGTGTCCGCACATCGTATTGCGTTGGTTATTATGATTGCATCGCATCATGCCAAGCGCATCAACACTCAACATTTCTTCTTAATTAAATATACGTACGCGCGTTCCACACTTATCTATTTGCTTTAGCTGCTTGTCACAAAAAATATTTGTTCGCCAGCACGGAGCTGTGCTATGGGCAGCACATGGTAATGCAATTACGCTGCACCCAAGAGCAAATAATATTTTTGAGCCTTGGCCATACGGTTGAGTATCGTTGATAGACAACGATAACACCGTGTCCTCTCTTATATCGTTGATCGGGAAGCCATAGGGTTTGAATCTTGATGGCGGGGGATTTTGGAGCTACTAAAAACACTGTTGAGTAAAATCTCACCACTGTCTGAAGGAGAAATGTAGTGGCCGGCTCGTCTGATCGATAGTTTTTTGAGGTTCCTCCGATCAGTACCACGCGAAGACTCCGGAGCAGAAACCAAAAAAACAAGCCACGGATTGCACGCAATCTATTCTTGATCGTTATTCTCATTTGCCTCAAACATACACACACAAACACACATATTTACTACACCATGGGTGTTCCAAAGAGGCGATACCCCATTACGGAAGATAGCTTGAAAGGGAAAACTCCAGAATCCTACGTGTAAGTCGGCGTCGGATCTCACGTCCCTGAGGGGAAGACATCCACCTCGCGGGATATAACATGCTCAACAGGACTAATGACCTGGGTAGTTCACGCAACCGGAATCAACACTCGTTCATTCACTCACTCACTCATTCAATTTCTGAGTTTATCGTAAAATGGGTATTTTTTAGCGTGAAACACAACAGAACCTCCATTAACATAAACTGGAAAAGAATAGAATTTGTACTTTCGAATATTTATACATTAAGAGCTCTGAACTAAGTTCAAATCTATAAAGAATGTGATGAGTTTTAAAAAATTGGGTTTCAAAGAC
This sequence comes from Teleogryllus occipitalis, assembly GCA_011170035.1. Lineage (NCBI taxonomy): Eukaryota > Metazoa > Arthropoda > Insecta > Orthoptera > Gryllidae > Teleogryllus > Teleogryllus occipitalis. The sequence goes on from BLKR01000420.1 coordinate 134,887, forward strand.
ATTTAATTGATCGAAGTTCGAATTATTGAGGTTCTACTGTGCCAGCCACAAGAGACAATAGATATGTGATGATGATTTAAAATATTATTATAAACCTTCTGCACAACTGTGTATTTTCGTAGAATATTGAATAATCACTTAGTTGGGGTGATGAAGATCGCGAAATGTCATCAGTTTGCCTGGCTCTCCCATTGTGTGTGCTGTGCAGAGGTTGAGACGTCGCCAGTATCTCGATGAAGTTTGAGTGAGATTAACGTGCACTTCGCGTGGCGGGGGCAATGTAGGGCGATGTTTGTCCGGAATGAGAACTCGTGCCAAAATGGCCCCTGGCGCACGGACGGATTTGGTCTCCCGACTCCTGAAGCGCCTTGCTCTCGCCATTTATCTTGCTCCTCACTTTCTGACTCTGACTTATATTTTCCATTTACACTTTCATTTTATGCCCATTCATTAAAATAATTCTACTGGAATCAGAAATTAAATTATTTCCAACTTAATGTGGCAATTTTTAAGACTGAGGATATTATACTGAGTGATTCATTAGTTTGCCTCCTTTCATATAAATAATGTTATATATTTTTCACTATTTACCTATTCAGTACCTAAAAATTAATTCTCTAGTATTTTTTCTGCTAAATTTCTTTCAAATATTGTACAAACCCTCATAGAAACGGACAATATTTTATTTTTCACAGAATTTCAACCCTATACTAGGGCTTTCTTGAGATATTGCCATTATTTCGCCTTTTCTTGAATAGTTTACATGGAAAGTACGTTTTCTAAATCTGCACTACTGAATTGAAATGCAAACATCTGAGCACAATCTAAAATTTACCGTTAAGCTGTAAGAATGGGGACTCATTGTATATTGTGACTTTTTACTGATAAGCTCTCAGCTTTATTTATTATTTCTGACATTGAAAGGATAGTTAGTAATTATTCTAGAAATGGTTGGATCTTCTACAAGTATTTTTGCTAGTAACAAGACATTCTTTATTATTTTTGTGAAGTGCATTCTTTGAACACTCACAAAAATATAAGAGCTCACATATCACTTCTTTTTATTAACAATATCTCTCTTATCCAGAAAACCTCTAAGCTAATTTTCCAAAGAAAAAGTGCTGCATGTAGTTTTCTTTTTGCTTTACCTTTGGTTTCATTTCCGTGTGTGTATTTTTTCTCTTTAGCCGTCAACATTTTATTCCAGCCTGTAGCTACGTCTTGTCAGTAGTAAATAAATTTCTCTCTCTCACTCTCTCTCCCTCTCTCTCCTCTCCCTCTCTCTGTCCATAACCCCCTTCCTCTCCCCCATCTCCCTATCTCACACGTTTTCTCATTCCCCTTGTCGGTCATCCTCCCTCATTGACCTAGTCTCGCGCCGAACCCCGACGGAGAGAATAGCCCCCAGCGGTTCGGCTCCCCAGGGCCTGCGGAATCCCATGAACCGCTAATTATCAATGCAATGTGCCGCCGCCTCAACCAGCCCCCTTCTCACCCCACCCCAACACGCCTCCCTGCTCCCTCATCCCTCCGGTTGCTGTCCCGGATATCGGCCTCACGTAGCCCCACCCCGTCCCACCCCGTCCCACCCCGTCCCACCCCGTCCCACCCCGTCCCACCCCGTCCCACCGTCCCACCCCGTCCACCGCCCCGTCTCACCCCGTCCACCTCGCGTCCACCGTCCCACCCCGTCCCACCCCGTCCCACCCCGTCCCACCCCGTCCCACCCCGTCCCACCCCGTCCCTCCCCGTCCCACCTCGACCCACCCCATCCAGCCCAGCCCCACTCCGTTTGACCGCCCCCGCTTGGCAACCACACCGCCCCCTCCTGCCTCGCCCTTGCCCTCACGCCCGCCCAGCTCCGGGAGCGTCACGGACCATCCCCGCTCCCTCTCAGCCCACGACCCCATCTCCTGGCCCACCCCCGTGCCGGGGCGGGGGCGCGCATAAATTCAGCCCCCGAGCGGCGTGGGCGTCGCCGCCGGCGGAGGCTCCCATTAGAGAAAGCCCACTCCCGGCTACCTGCGGCGCGGCGCCGTGTCATGCCGGACACGATCGGAGGCGACGCGACGTCGGGCTCCAGGGAGCAACGAAGGCGCCACTCCAATGGGGTTGGCATGCGTCTGGCGAAAACAGCTCGCCCTTTGGGGTGGCTCTAAGAGATGAATTCAAACTTGGACTCGGAATCCGAGGCTTAAATCTGGGCTAATCCTTATACAATTTGTTTGGGTACCGTATTCTCTTCTCTTCCTTCCGTAGTTTCATCATTTTGTACAATCATATATTTCGTATGCCGATCAGGATGGCCGAGGTGGCTAAAAACGAGCACCGACTCAGCACTTCGGTCCGAAGGGTTCGAGTCCCACCTTGGGCATGGTTGTTTGTCCCTTGAGTTTGTATGTGTTTTCTCGGAGGGCCTCGCGTTCTGATGATCCCAGATCAGAGGAACCCGCAAGTGTGTTCGTCTAGTGTATAGTCGAATATGCGTCCCATCGGGACGTAAAGGGTAACCGGCTGTTGGCTGGATAAAGCCCTAAAAAAATTCATATTGCTGACCTTGTTTAACTCATTGAAAAAGATAAAGTTATTGTATTATCTGATGTATCTTTTTAACATAAGTATATATTTTTTAAAGATTTCAAAAATATATTATTATTTCCCGAATAGTGACGCATCAATGTCATTCAAGGAAACTTACTTAATGTTTAACTTTCGAATAACGGTCCACCAAAACTTATTCATCTGCAAGCCATAACAGACTGACACCTCTGAGACTGAGAGGTTGTTCTAAGCGAACAGAAATAAAAGCGATGGTCGAAAATAAGACGAAGACGACTTCTTCCTGTCGAGAACGGCAGGGGTTTACGCTAAACTTGAACTCTGCTCCTGGCAGTCGACTTCAAAGCCCCACACAACCTTTGCCGCGGACTTCACCCGGCTTGTGCGCGGGTTTCAAATGTCAGGGCTGATGCAGCTGCAATTGCCGAGGTTACAGCTTTTAAAAAAATTACTCTAGTTTTCGTTATTCCGAATTTTATCTCGTACATCATGTAGCAAATTTACACAAGAGTACGCTTAGAACATGCGAGTGTAATCTGTGAGAATAATTTGTGAAATACGCGTCGTTGAATTGTTAGGTTGTCACATCATATTTACAGACAGAGGGAATTTTGCTTTCAACAGAATTCTCTACCATAACACAGCAGTTACATAATGTACTATGCTTAAATATTAACAGAACATTTCTCGAGAGGGCACAAAAAAATAATATTATTACGCATATAACACGCATACCGACATGATAAGAGTTTCTTCATTAACGTGTATGTGGTTTTCAAAGATAAATTGTGCATAAACTCGTGCAAAAACTACAAATCATTAATGTTAATCACGTTGGAGCATCTGCGGTGTACGCATTCCAGATGTAAAACTGGGAAAACAGAGGGGTCTAGCTCACAGTAATTATTGCGTAGTTTTGACTGCACCACACAGTGTAAAGGCATACAAAACTATCTCTGAGTAGCGCGCGCAAGATAAGCGTGCCAAATGAGGTTTCATCATGTTGTGGTTCGTTTGACGCGCCCGTCATTCCCTTGTTCAGTGTCGTCCACTGTATGGCACGTGTGAGACCAGCCTGCAGCCGACTTTTTGTGCACATTTAGGTGTTCTTGTTTTTTGAGTCTTTAATAAAACTCACGATTCGTTATTTTTTAAAAGATTTTTAAAAGCAGTGGGTGGGTACGAACCCTGGAAATACAAAATAATTGCATTTGCAAAATGTAGGTACTGTGTACACGAATGGAATCATTCTAAAATTGGTAAATGAGATAATGGAACGTTGTTAGCTAGACTGTCGGAATAAAGACGTTCTTATGTAGTTTCACTGACAAATACCAATCACTAAAATGAATGGTTCAAAATTATATTATTATTATTATTATTATTATTATTATTATTATTATTATTATATTACATGTTTTGAGAAAGAGAAAAAATAACAAACAGTTAAAGTATCATTTGACTGTTTTACAAAATATTTTTTTCGTTTTTATGCAAAATATATGATTTTCAATTGATCATATACGGACTCCTGACTCAGTGATGTGTAAGAATCCACTGGAACGTGGGCGGATCCGGCGCAGCCCGTCAGCCGTGGGCTCGAGCGCGCGCCACGCCAGTGCGACCGCCAGTGAGCCACGTGGCGCGGCTTGGAGGGGGGGCAGCCCTGAATGCCATAGTGTCTGCGCTGGCGAACGAGATGCTCGGGACGGAAGAGGGTTGGAAGCAACGCGGGCAGGGGCGAGGGAGGAAGGACAGGAACAGAGAGTGGAGCCGGTTGGCGAGAAGCGAGGCAGGCTGTGAAATCGGACATAAACCTGGCGCAAAGAGGACAAGCAGGGATTGGAAACTAAGATCGATCAAAATCGAATGGTTTATAATGAATCGCTTAACTAACGAGCAATTAGGAACCGATTTCATATAATTTCTAGAATAAATAATTCATTTGTACAATTTTTTCATTCGTTTTTTCGTTTGTTTCGTTACTTAATTTAATTAAAAGAATAATTTAAATATATTATAAAAAACATTTCATTTTTCGGAATATGTTCAAATTATTTTGAAGGAAATAGTAGATTTATAATTATTTTTATTGAGATAATACTTTCAAGGACAGAAAATTACTTTATTTATAAAGTAATTACTTTATTACTTTATTTATAAAGTAAACATTAATAAAAAATCTTAATGACTTTATTGCCGGTGTCTTACGTGTGAAAAGAAAAAGGGAGGCGTAAAATTAGATAGAACAGAACTGAATAGGATTTTTTTATTAATGCGCTGATTAACGAGCTATCAGGCATTGATTTTATGTTATTTCCAATTTAAGTAAATTATTTGTATTAATTTTCGAATTTTTGTAGAAGGAATGTAAATTATATCGTAGAAAAGTTAACCTTGATATTATCATTGTGTTAATTTTAGGGAGAGATAATTAAATAAAGTAAAAATTATTATTAACAAAAAGTTTCCTTATTATGTGGCATGGTGTCTTAAGAGCTGTATTGAGAACGTCTGACAAAACAATTTGAGTATTTAAGCAAAAAATGTTTCTTTGTTTTTTCAACATTAGAAGACGGCATTTATATGTGTTTGTAAGAAAATATTTGAAAATACAGTTAGTCAAATTAAAGGATTTATAACGCACAGAGGAGAACGATATTTCATAAATAATACCACTTATTCAATGAACGAGCTGAATTTCATTTAAGCAATGAACAATAATTGTAGTACACATGAAGCCCGAAACAAAACATATGTTGTCAAATGAAAAAAATCATTACAGTCCAATTATGTCATTGTTTCATCATTAATAATCATAAACAATAACCAAATATTTCTACAAATTCATCTTTATTATTATACACAGGTTATAGTATTATTTTTTAGAGTTACTACAGCCAAATTTTGAATTTTTTAAAAGTAATTTAATCGAATTCCAAACAAGCAAATGAGTATTTTTTCAAGCGATGTTTTGGAACTGAATGGTGGGCGGGAGGCGAGCGCTGGCGGCAGAACCAGAAGAACGCGAGTGGGGGGCGGCCGCTCCGCCTTTCTAGTTCACGGTCGGCCGACAGGCTGCGTTGTTTATACGTGGGAACGCCCGCGCCAGAACAGAATGTTGATGAAGGGCGGCTGTAAAACCTCTGACGCAGACAGCGACACCAAATCTCGCATGTTCTGAAAGTCTGGAGTTTAGGGCCGGATCCTTTCTTTGTTCATTGATCGCTTTTTGTTTTGCAGTGCTTGTTTCATTTTCTGGTTGTTTAACTTGAAAGTAAAATAGCCGATTTTAAATAAATAATGGAGTTTGGTTAAAATTTAATATAATCTAAGCAAATTATAAAAGGTATGTGAAACTAATGTAATATAATATTATAACAAAATAATGAAAATTTCTGACATAGGGCAAAACGTGAAAATGAGTAAGAATGTTCGCGTATGATTTCACAAGATATTTGTAACAGTAAAACACAAAATGAAATACGAGAAATTGTTGAATTAACATGAAACAGTATGCAGAAATAACACTGCTTCAAACAAGCAATCGTAACTGAGGAATATCTTAACAGAACCCTTTGGTATACCTATATCAAAGTGTTCTCTCTCTGCTGTTTCCACAACGAAGCAACGGGTCCTATAAATTTCATTCGGGATTTTCTTCCACCCCACGCATCCGCTGCTCGCTACCCGCACCACGTATAAACCCGAGGCAACATCGGAATCTTCTTTACAGGGAACCAGTACTTATCGACACAGCAGACGGCGGCGGCGCGCCGGCGCTCGCACGGGTGCCGCATCTCCCAAATCCTCCCCGCCCTGCGGGTTGCATCGATCCCCGCGCCAGGCGGCTCCCCGTCCTTCATCTTCCATCCCCTTCCCACCACCCCATTGGAAACGGTAGCTCGCCACTCCCGACTCCATCCTTCTCTCTTTGGCATACACTGGTCTCGCCTCTTCGTTCTGTCCTGCCAGTTCTCCGCGATATCTTGCTTAGTAAGACCAGCCGCGCCCATGCTTTCTCTGTCCGGTCTCACCCTGCTCCCCTGCACCGCTCCCCCTTTCTGATTGCCCTGTAACTCCATGATCCTACTCTGTACTGTCCTGTCTTTTCCTTTTCGTCTTGTCCTCTCCCCATCTTCTCTTGCTTTTCTCATCGGATCTACTTGATCTACTCTATTCTCCCCTCAATGGACATTTCCACCCATTCCTACCCTCCATCACTCTCACCATGATTTCCACACATTCCCATCACAGTGCTACTATTCCTGCCTCTCATCTTTCCGGTATTTTTCTTCCCCACCTTACTCTCCCCCGCCCTCCTCTCCCTTGCCATCACCATCCCGGCTCCTTCTCTTCCCGGCCCTCCACTTCCCGGCCCTCCTCTTCCCGGCCCTCCTTTTCCCGGCCCTCCTCTTTCCCGGCCCTCCCTTCCTCCTCTTCCCGGCCCTCCTCTTCCCGGCCGTCCCCACTACCCCCCCCCCGCCGCAGTTCCTCCGTCGGCCCTCCCCCGCAGTGGGCGCGGCGCAGCGGCGCGCGGCGGCGCCGCCCCAGGCGAGTTATTTTCGCCTCTCAACGAGGTTTAAGTGCCGCACCGCGGGGAGGATTTATTTTTACGGCGCTGCGCACCGCATCGCGCCGCGTCGCCCCGCCCCTCCCCGCCCAGCGTCGTCTCGCCCCGCCCCGCCCCGCCCCGCCCCGCCCCGCCCCGCCCCGCCCCGCCCCGCCCCGCCCCGCCCCGCCCCGCCCCGCCCCGCTTCCCCCAGCCTCGCGCCGCGTTGCTCAGACCTGCCTCTCCCGCCCCCTCCCCCTCGTGCGACACCGCTCTGCCCGCCTCCGCCCGCGCCGGGCGCTTGCGTCTGCACCCGCCCCTCCCATCACTTTCTCCTCCACCTTATTACCCTGCTCACGAATCTAGGCAACGTCGTTGCGCCTGTCAGCGTTTTCGGCGGAATCGGTGTGAACTAGCTCCGACGTCTTTGAATGGCTTTACCATCGCGTATTTTATGTTTTAATGAGAAAAACGTGCTTTCTTGTGAAACTCACTTTTTTGTGGATTTTAGTCTTTAAAAAGTACTATATTTCTTAAATATTAAAGGAATAATAATTTCATAATTTTTCTCTGCAGTGAAACGTCTCTTTGTGTACGGTGTTGTATTGCAAACAATGAAATGACTGCTTAGAACTGACGAGATGTTATTGTCCTTTTGGCCCATGAGTATCAGTTTCATTCACTATATATTTTATTGATTTGGATCGTGATTGTTTCTATTATCTTAATCAAAATATAATTTAGGTAAAAGAAATATAATTGATCGCAGTTTTACATTATATTTTTTATTCCATTGTCACTATCTAGTTATCAGTTTTCTGCTTATAAATAACGTTCTTCATTTAAATATAATAATAAATGTATTATAATATATACAATAATAAATATATATCAGTATAAAAGCACTATACACAGAAGAATTTTTCCAACATTATTCTAGTGCCGTATTATATTCATCATATTCATTGGTCTGCTAATTTTTTTCAAAATGTTTCTGTATAATGTGGGTGAAGTCCATTTCTATATTCCTGCAGTCTCTGTCTATTATTCCCTGAAAGACTACTAAGTTCCCCAATCTATTTTCGCACACTAGCTATTCACTACTTTCAGTTGCCTCTCATCCGGTCTCTCCTGTTTATCTTTACACAGGACAAGCTAGCTGTTCGGTACCACCTCTTTAGTCAAAAGCTAGTTTAACTATCCTTGTGTCTGTCGTTGTCGTCCTTTCTAGCGCCCGGCTGCCTCCCCTTTCGCTTCAGCGCTGCCTGCAAGAACGCTCCGACGCCCGCGTTCAAAGCGCCCACGCCCTTTACGTGACGCCCCCGTCCTCGCTCCCGCTCCCTTCCCCGCCCCCACCCCCGCCCGCCGCCCGCCCTCCCACGCCGCCCACTGCCTGCCGCCCGCCGCCGCCCGCCGCCGCCTGCCGCTCGCCGCCTCTCGCCGCCGCTCGCCGCCGCTCGCCGCCGCTCGCCGCCACCTGCCCCCACCCGCCGCCCCCCTCCGCCGCCCGCTGCCCGCCGCCCACCGCGGCCCGCTACCACCCGCTGCGGCCCGCTGCCGCCTGCCGCGGCCCGCCGCCGCGGTACCGCCTGCCACTCGCCGCCGCCCGCCACCGCCACCCGACGCCGGCAGACGACGCCCGACGACGCCCGCCGCCTTCCGCCCCTCGCCACCGACCGCCCCCGACCGCCCCCGACTGCTCCCGACTGCCCCCGACCGCCCCCGACCGCCCCCGACCGCCCCCGACCGCCCCCGACCGCCGTCCGCCGCCGCCTCTCGCCGCCCCCGCCGCCGGCCACCGCTGCCCGCCACCGCTCGTATTCGCCTATCCGACCCACGCCGCCGCCCTGCCACCGCCGCCGCCGCCGGTACCACTGCCCCTGTCGCCTGCCGCCCGTTGCCTGCTGTCCACCAAATACCGTCCGCCGCCTTTGACGCGACGGAGGTGGTTCTCGTGGGCGTGGCGACGCAAAGCGGGAAGTGGCAATAGCGGAACCTCTGGAAAGACGGGACAAAGGGCAGTGGAGGTCACGCAGTGGAGACGTGAGGACGGATAGGGGGGATGGTGATTGGCACGTTGGTAGGGGACAGGCAGCAAGAATCGATCGGGAGAGATGCCACAAAGCACTGGAAGTACAATGAGGAGTTCGACTTGTGACAGAGTCGCGATCCGTGAATAAATGTTATATAGGCCGCGAGTTCTATGTAGTTAAGTTGCAACTGGGAGTCATTGTGTAAATGTTTAGGAACAAGTTTAAGAGAATATATAAATTGTACAATAGATACCTGAAGGTCCGTCTCCTTGGAGAAATGTGCTGCAGTTCATGTATTATTACCTGCAACAAAAGGAAAAAGTAATTAACTGATTGCTCACTGAACTTTAGTATAGATATTTACAATCAAAGTTTACAAACACAGTTTAAAAACAATTGATTTTCGATAAAAAAGTTTTTTTAATAGAAAATTAATTGTTTAATTCATTGCGCATTTATTAGATGAAGTAAATCGTTGCTTCTTCTGTTACGTTCTTCCCATGAGGTGATCATCCTATGTATCGTAAGGGGCTTTCCCTTACGCCACTGACGTCAAACGTTGGGAGCTGGTAACATATGTTGGCGTTCAGAGAGGTTTTAAGCAATTTTCTTAACAGTACTTTTCTCCATCTCCCGAATACTTTTGTCCTGTGCCAGGAAGGTACGATCAATCTTCCGAATGAACAAATCATAAGGATTTTCGTCGTTTCGCGAAAGTCTTCCAGATATCGGATTAAAAAGTATTAAAGTTAACATCTTAAAAACTTAGATTTTTCACCAATCGACCCGTAGGATTCCATTCTAAAGGAAACGAGTGGAATTTTCTTGAGTGAGTTATTAAATTCGTTGAAACATTTGATGGTACAGAATCCATTACTTGGAAAATTAATTCACTGAGTGCTAAGATATTTTACAATAATGGTGAATAAGTTCAGTTAAATTTATTTGTAGACAGATACTGGTAATAGCGGTTGTTTTAGGTCAGGCACAGGACGCTAAAAGTTCAATTTGTAGCTCTACTGTTAAAAGAGAGACGATGCTCAAGTTTTCAGATAAATCTGTGATTGCAATGAAGAAAACAAAAACCTTTCGTCGGACCGCATCAGCTACTGATCTGAATGTATCATGAAGTGATTCGTATACCTAGATTAAAATAAAATGAAAGTTAGAAAGACTTTTAAAAATTATGTATGACACATGTGGTCTGATTTTATTTTGCTCATAGAATTGCGCCACTCAGCATATCGATCTGGTGTTGGAGCCTTTCCTATTCACAAAATAAAATGTCACTTTTACCACTCGTGGCATAAGTAAGTATTTTTATTGTTTTAATTCTTCAAGATATGTTTTTCCTTCAATTAAAAACATTTATTTTGAAAACAGAATTTCAGAGTGGCCGAAGGCTATTTAAAAGATGTACATAGATTGATATTTTGAATTGTCTTATGAAAATTCAGAATAAGTAATTGGAATCCTCCCGTGCTATTGAAAAGTTCCCCTCTGAAATATGATGAAAACGATTCAGAGTTGTCAATTTGAAAGCAAGGCTTATGTCGCCGAAGAAAGCTTTTATCCTATCTCTGAAGCAAATATTTAATAAATTCGAAAAACTCTGACTATAGTGCTGCCTTCTTAAATATATTGAAAGGAGCTTAAGAAAAGCACGCTGCTTTTTCCCAAATTTAAATGTATTCCCTTATCTTGTGCTATGAAATGTGATTACATCTCTATGAATAACTAAGTTTCATTTATACCTCAATTTAGGTATTTGGTTTACATCGTAAACAAAACAATATTACCAAATGTAATTACAACTTTCAAATATATCGTTTATTCCTTAACACACTTCGTTCATAAAAAAAATTTTGCGGCGAAGATAAACGAATGACACCTTGCTTCAAATTGAAATTAAGCTACGGAAACAACTTAAAACGCAGGCATCAGATTGCATCACAAAATACAAATCCATCAGTACCTCGTTAAAACTAACATGATAAAAAATGCAGATACGTTCAAATCCACTCTTAATAAAAAAAAAACATGAAATTGATTTGGGGGGGGGGGGGTCGGCTGAATAGATCGAGATTAAGACATCCAGCTTACTTGAGAAAGCAGTCTTTGCAGCAACGTAACATTTACACCTTAGTAGAATTTCGATCTGTGCATGATATCGCGGTGACCAAATTGTACATATCACTCACGCGATTTAATAACGCTCCGAAACGGGACATCCGTTTCTCTCTTCACCTCTCTCCGGTTCATATTCTGCAGAAAAAAATCTTTCACTGCCGCCGTGCATCAAACGCAAATACGTACATCGGTCAAGCCACAATGAAACTCCTTCAGTTAATACAAACAGACAAATCCGTATTGCTGCTTTGCGGTATTTCTTCTCTCCCGAATGCCTTGATCCTTCTATGCAGTCGACATTTTTTAAGTAGTTCAGTTATTAGCAACTAATAACTTAAGCTGAGGAAATCTAAGGAAAACTTGGATGTATTCTCGACCTCTAACATGAATTAGAATACTTGTTAGAATTATTCGCGGAGAATCTAAATGATACATCATGCAGAATAACATAGAAGAGCTACCTCGTATCGAAATAAAACATAAATTTTCCTAAATATGGTTTTGGTTACTATGTTTTTGGGGGTAATTAATCTACCAAGCTACTTCGAAAACTTTCCCGTATTTTTAAATATTGTAATTGATTTCGCAAGTTAAGTTACCACGATTTATAGTAAAAATATCCAGAAATAATATAGCTTCGTTTTTTTCGATTATAAAGTGTGAAAGAGAATCAAAACGAAGTAACAGATTAATACAAAGTTTACCGTATCATCGGGAAGGGTAACATTAAGACACATTATCGTCTCTAATATATTAATTGTAACATTTTATCTGATTTTAAGAGCAAGCATGTTTCCTTGTATATTCATAGGGAAATGTAAGTGATGAATGTCTTACGACAAGATACTTAAAAAATAAAAAGTCTGTAATGACCACTGTAATGACTGCGTACGTAGTGCACTCTGTAGAAACGGAGAATGGTTAGCAGCAACCAATTGTACAGGTGCAACGTTCCATTGCCATTGCTATTGGCACAATCGCACCACACTCATTATCACAGTTTCTTCAATCGTCCTTAATAAAGTTACGTCACCCCGCACCCCAGCGCTAAAGAGGCTCGGCCTGCGCTGGCCTGCGGGCAGGCGCTTCGGCGGCCGCCGCCCGGAGCGTACGTGCGCGGGGCCAGATCTCGCGGACAAGCGAGGCGCGGCGCGCGTCAAATATTCAGCCGCGCGGACGTGTGGACGGACGGCGCGTGGGGCTCGACAGCGCTGCGGGTGTGCTGGTAGCGGCGGTGGAGGCGGAGGTGGGGGCCGCAGGGGCGGCGGTAGCAGTGTTGTTGGCGAGGGCGGTGACGGTGCGGCGGCGGGGGCGGCGGGGCGGCGGGGGCGGCGGGGCGGCGGGGGCGGCGGGGCGGCGGGGGCGGCGGGGCGGCGGTGGGGGCGGCGAGGGCGGTGGGGACGGCGGGGGTGGTGGGGGCGGCGGCGGAGGGGCGGCGGTAGCGGGGGCGATGGTGGCAGAGGGGGCGGGGGCGGGGCGGGGCAGGAGCGGGGGCAGTGGTAGCAGTGGCGGTGGCGGAGACGACGGTGGCTGCAGCGCTAGCAGCGACCTCGTGCGAATGTTCTCAACGCGACGGCCTCAGTAAATCACTCGTCGCCGCCGCCAGGGGCGTTGGCACCAGCGCTGCTGTTTCCCCGGGCGGATCTGAGCGCTACACGCTGCGCAGACGGCGCTAGAATCTAGTTGCTGCTGCCTCCTAGGCGGCAGGCGGCACGATTCGTCGAACAGGACTACACAGGAAACATAAATCGTATTTACACAGTGCTAGAGGGAAGCGGTTATGATCTCACAATCCTCAAATGAATGTTGAAAAAGCGCTATTATTTTGCAGTCAGAAAAGGGAAATATAGGTCACAACGGTAGTAGTGGCCATTGAGATAGTAGTGACAACTTCAAACACAAAATTTAGAAAAGAAGAATTGGAGGGTTTCCACTTGCTTCAAACTTATAGAACGTGTAGGTTATGCATTCTAACGATGAAGATTACAAATAAAATAATTTCGTTATTTTCTCTTATTTTAAACATAAAAATAAATTAAAAACATGGTATTAATACTGATATAACATCAATTGGTACTTTTCTGGATTTTTCTAGTCTAAAACACGTACTGGGAGGAAAATATCGATTGGAAATTAATCATTCCACAATATGACCACATCAAACATTTTTCAATATTTAACTGACCAGTACTGGCATTAATCGGAATTTTGAAGTAAATTAGGAATGCAAATATAACAAATTAGAAATTCTCTATTTTAGGTAAGGGATCTATTCATAAAGAAGTACACCAATCGCATATTGAGAATCTAAATTCACGTAACGAATTTAGTTCTGTAACACAAAAAGTTTTAGAAATCCACAAAAATGTGGCCATTGCTGGTATTGTTACCCTAACGTACAAGAGAAATAGGTGATTACAGTGTAGGTATTCCGTAAGGAGAGCGACGTTTTTATTGTTCTCACTTGTGTTGTATAGTTCTAACATACTGTGTTTTTAATAAATGATTCGCAAGTTTAACGAAATTCTCACACTAAAAACTTCTTAATTTCAGAGATCTTCAGCAGCGAATTGTATTTGTGCGAAGACTTTCTACCATCATTACATTTACTTTGACCTGCGACAACACCGCCATGCAAATAAATGCCTACATAGAATCATTCTTTGACAGTTATTCAAAAAAGGACAAAGAAATTATGAACATTCTGTAAACTTCTGTTTACTTGAAAATGTCAGATGACAAAACAAATTATCTCATGTCATTGAACCTTTTGTTACTGAACGCAATATACGTATAAACAATTCCCATATAAAAGAATCTCCTACATATTTTACGAAGAGATTGTCTTTTTGTTTCATCGACATATACTAATAATTTGTTCTTTTAGAGACATTTCATGAAAAATGTGATACAAAATTCTAAGGGGACATGACAATTGTACTGCAAATACGAAAAGTGGAAAAATTTCTAGATGAATTGTATCTGTTTCTAATAAGAGGTTAATGATTACGAATTGTCCGGTCTGATGGGATTTGATAGTTCCCATTTAATCACGAATGTAAAATACAAAAAACTCCAGGACAAAACACCGAGAGAAAAGACAAACAGATACATTTGTCAAGTTGAGTCGCAATCCTGTATCATAATTTCTCTTTTATTGGATATCGAATATCTGCGCAGAACCATCGCTTCGCAGAGGATCTCTCCTTTCGTGCAATATCGACAGAAATAACGAATTATTTAGGAGCAATTTGGCGCAGCCAGATATGCAAATCTCCGCTCAGCTCGATCCATAACCCGTGGGACAGCAGCGATCTGGTTGCGTAGTTGTCCTCTGGGTCAACGGGTTTGAATGCATAGTTCCAGCTTGCCGGCAGCTACTACGATTACTTTTTTTCACAGTGCATCGTGTTACGTTCACTCTTATTTTTTCTAAATGGATGTACTTCGACAATCACGTAATTCACAGCATTCATGTAACAGTTCGTGTGTTTTCAAAATCAATATTAATTTTTGCATCAAATCTAGTGCGAAAAACTAGTTTAAAAGTCGAACTAGCCAATTATGGGAGTGAGAGTATAGTATTCAATTAATTCCTCTTTTTACCAAAAAAGGCATTTTTAATGAAAAAGACTTTTAGTAGATTTCATATGTAATCTTCCTAATAATATTAGTAAAGCAAGATATAGTAACTCACAGAGTTCAACTGTAATCCCAGAGATGACGTGGCAAACGCTAAAGCGAGTGCCACATGAAGGCAATATGATTACGATCGTTTCTTTCCAGAACATAATTTATAAGAAACATGCCTCATTCATGATTTTTTATCCTTCTGATTGTATTTTTTAAATTTTTATTTAGAGTTTTATAATAACTGACTTTAGCTGGCCTACAAATTCTTTTATACATTTGAAATGCATTCTTTTACACAGTAGAAATGGTGACAGAGGGAGTATGTAAACTGTAAATGGCGTAATTTCATACGCCGCTTATGTTATCATAATTTAGGAGAAACATGCGTGATTAGTAAAGTCCTTCTAAACGTATGTTTCGTTTATATTCATTTTTTAATAACAATTGCTAGTTTGGAAATTACAGGATCAAATTCAAGCAACCGTCACCCACAGATTTTCTTTCGTATTTACACACATGACATATTCATCAGTTGAAGTACATTTGTGATTCCTGGCGTTGAAGTATTCATCAATTTTAATCATTTGCGTAAGTTTTGTGTTTGATCTGCAGTATTTAGGATAAAGGTTTATAGTTAATAATGCCACCATTAATTCATGCCAGTATGTGCTTGTAAACGGAACTGCTAAAGAACAGCGTTAGCTAAATATTCACACATCGCTTACGCATATCACGTTAATATTTGACTAAGAAACAGTGTTCAATATGTTTGCTCAGTTGGGTTTAGAAACCAAGAGAATGATAAGAATAATTTGAATCAGATATGAGAAACGTTTATTGAAAAGTATACAAACGCTTATGTTCGTGTTGCTCACACACTACTACATGTAAATGTTTGCAAGGTTATAATGATGTTATCGGGCCCGCTCTAACACCTAACCATATTCGATGTTTCTTCAGAAAATCCCGGAACTGCTTAATATGCAAATTCAATCGTTCATTGCTCACTTGCCCACTTGCATTTCCAAGTCTTATCTTCACCTGCATTTTCGCTCTCTGTCGTGACATACGATCGCTCATTCACTCCTGCCCCTGCCGCCGCACGCGCCGGTGTGCGTTTCCTTGTTCTGCCTCCGTCTCAACGCTCTCTGTTCCGCCTTCCGCATGCCTGTCACGCAGCCATAGACGACTCTGCGCAGCGCGGAAGCCTCCACGTGAAGCGCCATTGTTTCGAATGCGCCACAGCAGACTCTTTCACCTCCACCTCCACCTTTCACCTCCACCTCCACCTCCACCCCACCTTCAGAACCTCCGTAGTTGTGATCACAGCTATCTGAGTTTTTTAAAATGCAATCGCTTTCCATTACTGCGTCATCTAAATTCGTGTATCACTAGTTGACTCGAGCGCTCGCGTTTTCACACACACACACACACACACAAATGGTTACTTTATTCACCATGTGAAGTATTTATATTTTTTTCTATCTTTTCAGCTTTTTAAAGATCTATTTAATCGTTGAATATTCGTTTCTTTCGTCATTGTTATCTTCCCTTCTAGCTCTTGCAAAACACATTCAAGAATTGGTAGGAACACCACATTAGCTTTTCTTCTTGTTAATTTTATTTTGTTAATGTTTGGCCCCATCTGAAGGGCTAATTGGGTGAGAGTGACGAACTCTAATGTTATTTAATATGTTATTCTTAAAATTCCTGTAAGTCAAACATAACGTACATGAGGAAATTAATTTAAAAACAAAAATAAGAAATAGAAAAATAACATTACAGAAACTAACATAAAAAATTCATGGCAAAATAGACGCAAAGGCTTTTGGTATGAGACAAACTGGCTTAAAATCAAAAAATTCAATTCAGAAATGCTAACAAATCTCAACAAACGATATCTTTATGTTCCTATATCCCTAATATTACTCTATTTTGCAAGTCTTTTGAAACTTTCGAATATTTTTTCTTCATTGAAAATTTATTAATATTTTTTAAAATAATAACATGTATATTGGGAACAATACGTTGTAGAATAATATAATGAATATGCTTCCCGTGAAGGCGACATACTACTAATTTTATACAATTGTTAAATTATTTTATTCGCTAAATAAATACTATTAAATAAATTATAATATTAAATTCTCCATCAACTGGGGGGGGGGGGGAATGCATTATTCAGATCCATCGACAAATAATTTTCTTGTATTAATCGTAATGAAAATTGAAGCTCCGTCCAAGATGTGCCGTTACCTATTCCTCCGCCTTCCCTTCCTATCTGCACCTCGACCGGCATCGTCTCCGCCTCCGCCTCGGCATCCGCCGCCGCCGCCGCCGGCAGCACGAAAACAATACGCCGGTTCCCAGGTCCAATACCGCTAATGGCGCGTAGGCGGCGCGGCGCCGCGCGGCTTCCGCCGTGTCGTCACAAGAAGTGTCGGGGCGGGGAGGGGGCGGGGAGAAGGCGGAGGTCCCTAGCGAAAGGAACAACAGGTGCAGCGAACCCTGGCCTTTCGCTTCAGCTGCTTCGCTCCTTCACGGGGACGCGGACGCGCTGTGAATGGAAAGTGCATTTGCTGAAGAGGTGTTCGGGCCTTTCATGTTTGTCGTTCCATCTGGCGTTGAAGTCTCCCGTGTACTTGAATTGTAATGCCGTACTGTTGAGCAGTGAACTTCTGGTTTTATCATGTATGAGCTCCATAGATTTGTTTGACGACTTCTTTCAGAACTCGAAATGCTAGGGGCGGCAGTGACCTGGTCTAAGACGCCACACTTTTTTATCACGATTTTATCTATTAAAATTTTCACAAAGAAAATAAAATAGTTTAATTAATGAACTAGTTCCAAGGTTTAATGTGATTCATTGCCTACATTATGTAGCTAACTGTAAAAACATATCACTTATTCATTTATCAAATGATGTACTAAAAATCCCTAAACAACATTATTTTACTGTTATTTCTGATTTAACGTATAAAACAATGTGGTAATTAAAATTGAATTTGTGAATGAGGGAAATAAATAATCTGATAAATTTCAAGAACTCTAAATTTATGAAACGAAAATTGTGCTAATTTAGCTAATTTAGTTGCTAGCTAATTGAGTTACGCTAATTGAGTTGAGCTATTGACGAATGCTAATTTAGTTGTCAGTTTCCAGAATTCATAAAGAAAAACGAACAGAACTCTCTCTTCTTAGCTGTTGATCCGTAGAATAACCATCCTTTCAAACTCCGGTTAAGCTTTCACCCCACTCTCTCGTGTTATCCGAAAATAAGGTTTTCGAAACCTTTAGCCTCACAATGTAGCAGATGTCGGCGAACTCTTTTCAAGAAGCCATCGATCATCTCCAAGGATTTCGTTTGAGACGCGGCGTCCCAAATAATTCGATTTAGGGAGAAAAGAGGTGCCGGAGTTAGTTGCAAGAGACCAGTATCTAACCGTCGACCCCAATCTCACGTCACGTAACCCCTCTTTGCCTTGTCTTTGCCCATTACCCAGAGCTTCCTCCGAGTTGTCTTTCAAACTATCTGCACTCATCGTTTTACATCTTGGGTTTCAACTACCACTTCCGTAGACTCTGCTCTCTGCATCACCCCCGACCCCCCTGTTTCCGCCAATCTCTGCTCCCTCACCTTCATTGATCCACCACCCTGTCTCACCGCTACCTCATCCTCATTACCCCATCACTCGAATGTGACTTCCTCCCCCGCAAATAACGCTGACAGCGTTTCACGCAGCATTGGTACCTTCTACAAACAAGTTTATACTCTAACCTCCGATACCCGCCCAAACAATTGTTATACACACAGTTCAACAACGAATTTTGTATCTTGCCCGACACCTCGGTTATTACTGCACCCTCTTCACACCCTTTCCAACCCGATCTTTCGGCGTCTCTATCCATCGTGGCCCTCACCCCATTTCTTCGTTCGTCTTAGCCTCCGCCGACCTCGCAACCGCTCCCGCCGCTGCTGCAGACCATTAATCACGCGGGCTAAAGCAGGCCGCTGCAACACCCGCATGGGGCCACGCCGCGCTGGGGCGGCGGCAACGGAAGTGGCCGCGCTGCAGGCGAACATGGTGCTCAGCGAGGGCCTCGAAATTAGAACGATGGTCATCGGGGGAATGAAATCAGATGAATGGGATTCCCCAAGTTGGAAGCAATCTGGGTTGAGATAGGAAAGAAGATAAGAAGTGACTGAGAAGATATTGGTGCCAAAAGTAAGATCCCAAAGCAATGTAACTGTAAATTTTGATCGATTCTATGTTTTGAAGTATTAAGGGGTATTTTTTCAGAGACTATGGATTTAAATTAACATGAGCTTTTCGAATTAGAGCGACTAATCTGACGTGTACATCTGAAGATTAAGACACTGAGGGCACTTTCTGATTGGTCTCCCGGACATGGATGTACGTTGTGTCGCAAAAAGCCTCGCTTCGCTGGTCCCATCCAAGGAGACCGCATGTTTAGTGTATAGTTCAAAATACGCCATATTTGGGTGCCTGAGGTAATTATTTTAGCAGCAAACAGCTCCATTAAAAACTAGTGGTACGACAATAGAACATGATTTCTCACTTTATTTCAAAAGTCATGTGCTTTATCTGAGCAAACAGTTTAATAAAAAGTGTGGAGCTAATTTTGATAAAATTTTGAAAATGTTGAGAATTTACATAAAGTAACCATAAAAATCAAAATGTACGTTTCAGTCGTGCAAGTTCGACCAGATCAGTCGGGAAATGTCAGTTTTGGGGAAAATTTTCTGAAGGATTTAGGCGCTAGCGTTGACCACAGACAAGCAGATAGACAGACGGGCAGACGGAAGGACTTTTGCCATCAACCAATTTATCGATATCAAGAACCCATAAAACATTGATTCTGACTTCTCAACGAGTTAGAGGAAGTAAATTACTACATACAGGAAGAAAGTTGAGCCACTTTGTCGATATCAGAGCCCCACAGTACGAGTTTTTTGGTAAAAATAATCCTGTCGTTTTTGCACAAGCATTACAATGCAATATTGCGTAAGTACGTAGTATGCGAGAAATTGTGAGAGTTCTGCGAAGATGACCTCATTTATTTCTTCTGTATACGAGAAAGTAAAAGAAGAGTCAGAGAAAGAACCCTCTGACTCTAAATGAAATGTTTCAAATGATTAATAATCTAAAAGATGCCAAACAATTAAGACACGTGTAAGAAACCTAGGTTAAAGGAATTCTGCATACATACTAAAGAAAGAGTAACGAAAACCAACTTTTCATCATCTCTTTTCACTTGTGAAATATGGGAACCCCCGAAACTGCGACATTTTCACGAGTTGCTGGGGGGCACTTGTCAAAACATTTTTGCCTGGTTATAAACGGCGCATTGCGTGAAGGCTCAAAGGGAGGTCGTCAAGGGCGGCGCAGAACTTGACAGTCGCGGTGGCAGTCGCGGTTAGGTAGAAAAGTCTCGTGGGCGACCGACGCACCGGGGGCGCTCCAAAACAGAAAGGAAAGCAAGGAACGAAGGGAGAGAGGCCGCCAGGGGAGATAAAAGCGAGCGTCTGCGCGTTCCAAGGCACGCCGAGGTTCCCTTTCTCCGCCTCCGCCTCTTCCACCGCCTCCGCCTCCACCAGCTCCGACGCACACGCCGTCACAGCTTCGTCGGTTCTCCGCTTTTAGAACCGCCGCGCCGCGCCGGTTCGTGTGTTCCGTTTAAAGAACAGCCTCCGTGCTGGTGTTGCCGCTATGTTGTTTATGCGTTCACAGCCTCTACAGAAGGCTTCTTTCAAGGTTTTTGACGAATTGAGATCTCGTTTCTCTTCTGTGCTAACAACTGATGTATTTTAAACCCGAAAACAACTGATCTCAACATTTTCATTGTTATTTTCATTCCAGGTTAGTTTATAAATTGCATCATGAAATAAGTATTTGTTCTTTACTATTTTATGAATACTAATGTTGAAATATACGGACTTTTGGAACAACTGAGAAAATAAGGCCTTCACGTAGATGATGATCAAAATTTGATTTGTGTGTATAAGCCAGGTATGACTAATGAATAGATTGTAGATAGTTGCAGATGGGTAATTAATCTATTTTAAATCAAGTGTGCAGTATTTTGTTTTCACGTGTCTTTAGTTTTTAATGTTGGGATAACATAATTGTTTCTCTTAAATTCATGCAAATATGTAAATTTACGTAACATCTGTGCTCTGATGCCAAAGTGATAGAAAGTAATTGAAGAATTTGATACTGGAATTAAATACAAATAAAATAGATTTTTCTCTGCGATTATGTTCTCAAATGTTTTTAGAACAGCGAAAGTAGGAAGGAAGGCACCTTGTTACGCATCTTTGAGAAAGCAAATGATAGTTGATACCGGTATGTCTACGGCGTTAGTTGAAGTGCCGTAGAACCAACTGAGATTTTGATGTATCTCTGCCAAAATGTCTGTCACAAAAATATTTTTTGTCTCTCTGGCATTTAAATATTGATATTTTTATATGATTTTCTATTCCTTTGTAATCGTCATTTAGGTTGATTGATTTTTTGATGAATCCGGGCCCGTACGTGTTCTTGACGTTTTATCTCCGTAGAAGGTGGTACTCTTTTCTCGCTGGAACGAGACTATCAATACGAGTCTACATGAACTATCCTACAGATTGGCTTGAGCGATTTCCCTCTCTAGGTATCTACCTTGGGGGAAACCTCACTAGTCGATGGGCATTCCCCCAACCGAGGCAAGCTCTAAGTTCCCGACTGATCTACCGACATGTGTGACAGTAGTGTGTGTGTGGTGTGTGTGTGGGGGGGGGTTGGAAGCGGAGAGGAGATGACAAGTATGAATAAGCAAAGATCATGAGCAATGTATCCTCCGGGTTAGAGAACCCTGCTTTGGCATTCGCATGGTATTGATCGGAGAAAAACCGGAAAACAAGCGTTCAGAGTAGCCGTATGAAAGAATTCTCTTCCAGGCAAAGGATGAACTCATCCCAGATTTTTAGCTCAGAATCCCATTTTTCTCACAAAGAATGTCCAGAATATAAACCACTCCTTGATAACCTGCCCAAGAAAGTGACGGACATAAGGGCGAGAACCTCTTTCCTTACTTACAATCAGAAAAGTTCTGTGCTGCATCCCTTTTTACTCTATTCGTTCTCTAGCGCATTTGAGCCGGTGTGTGCGCGGGGGCCGGTGACCGGAGGGTGCGGCACGGGGAGCGGTGGGTGCGCGGAGGGGGAGGGAGGTACACGCGCGCCGGCGCGTGCCTTCCGGCGCGTGACGCTTCCTAATTGGCCGCTGGCGGCGCCACGTTCGACAGCCGGTCCGCCCCGCCCCGTCTCCCGCCCCGCGCCGAGCCACGCTGCTCACATCCTGCAACGGTCATCGTCTGCCCAGGTGCGCTACCTGCCAACAACGGGAGTGCCGCAAAGTTGAATATCGCGCAAAGAGACGTGTCGATGGCAAAGAGTGAGTGGTTATTAGGAAATACCACTTTTTAAACTTTCGTGATAAATTCTTCTTTATTTAATTGTTAAAAATACATTTTACTTAATGGATAAACAGAATAATTTTCTCATTAAGACCAAACAAAAGTTTCGAGAAGGAGACATATCGATACTCTTTCTCGAAACCATTTCTACGAAACAGGAACACGCCTGCTTTCTAATCAACGAGAGACATGTACGATTTCCATTTTCCGTTAGTTTTTCTTCAGAGTGAGGGTGTGGAGATAAAATTATGAAACAAACGAATCTTTAAAAATATTAAGAATATAATTTAACATTTGGATCGGTCGTTATATACCTCTGTAACTGAAACGAATGCATAAATTATATGCAAATACAAAAATTTGCGGAGTGATACCACAACAAGTAGTATGATAGAATAATTCCACATATTCGGTAATATGTCCTTAATCTTTGTTTATGCTCGAAACATTGTCTCTCAATAAAATCCTTCTCTCCTGATTTCAATGTCGTTCTGAAATTACACGCATTTGCAGTAGACTTGTGCTATATCAATTTGATAAGAGGGAGTTATCGTGTATAACAACGATATTCTATGAGCATGCTTTCAAATTATTTTATGTAGTGTTATTGCTTCTTTTCACATGAAACGAACCTCGTGAATTAAACTAATATTCACCACTATTTGAAGAAATGATCATGGAGGTGAAATTGAGCAAACATTACAGGATAAAATAACCTGCTCTAAATGAGTAATTTATCACACAGATGTAGTTAACATGCAAGCATTTGCATATAGTCTCAATATTTCATGAACATATCTTCTCTTCAGGAAAAAAAAACACTCAAGGATTCACATATTGGAATTCTTATCATAGAAGCTGGAATCCGCTGGTCTGTATGATCTGATACCTGCACCTTCGCAATCAGTATTACATGAAGCAGTGATTCGTTATCAGTTTGCTAGGCTCCAGGTGTTGGCTTGACCGACATGGAGAATGCCCACCGATAACAGCATTCATATTGAGTGGATCGATCTTTGTACATCGAGCGTCTGTGGCTTTCCTATATGCTTTTTCACACAACATCAGGGTCAAATGATATTCTATCTATCCACATACGGTATTGCTGTACAGAAAAGAAAATCTGAGTTATTGACTGACTTAATCTGACTCGCATTCTTCATTATACTTCTCGAGAACGTTTCACAGTAAAACAATTAACAAGGTCTCAAATTTTCTTTAGAAATATTGATTGATTTTTTCGTATTTCCGGGCACGTCAACTGCTTTGATCATTATTCCCGTAAGAGTAGTGAACATTTTCTTCTCGGGAGATGGCGGTGATCTTCCCCCGCTGGATGGCGAGATCCGGCACCGACCTACCGTCGGCTAGTGACGTTTCCCCATAACCACGACTCTCCCACCAGCGGGGTACCGCCCCAGCTGGGACAAGCTCTAAGCTTCCGATCGGTCTCCCGGAATATGTGGTGGTCTAGGGTATGTTAGTGTAAGTGTGTGCGTGTAAGGGGAGAGGATAGAACAAGGAAGACGAAGGAAAGATCGCGCGCGGTCCGTGGCCCGTTTAGTAGGGTACCGCTCCGGCATTCGCCTGGTGTTGATCAGAGAAACCACGGAAAACTACCGATCACGGCAGGCCGCAAGAATTCTCCTCCAGACAGCGACTGAATTCGACCTAGCTGAAAAGCTAGTGTCGAAAATCCTGCCGCCGTCAGAATCGAACCTAGGACCTCCCGGTCAGAGGCGCTGCAGTGACATCAGTTGATGCTCCCGATCAAATTTTTCTTAAGAATTTTCACAGACAATTTTCTTTAAATATTATCAAGACAATGTAGTTTAAAAATTATGCGATTTTTAGGGTATACTTGTTTCTTTTAAAATATTATCTTTAATATCACACAGTAACCTCTTTAACCTCTTTTCCTGAGACAATACTATTAATTTGTGTGAAATATCTGCAACAAATCCGCAGTATCCTCACAGTTTTCGCACAATGTAACATTCACTATAACACACATTCAAATTGTATTTGGTTCCGTAGAAAGTCCCTTGCCTTCCCTAATAAATCTTCACGAACCGTTCGTAACTAACAACAAAATGTGCTTTTGAGCCACGTTATGGCACCGTTACATGCATCGAATGCAGGGAAACGAAGGCCGTTTGAGAAGTAATGAGATAACCGTAGGTGCTCCGGCAAAGAGCACGCGCGGCGCTCGTTGGCGGTTGCGGGCGAATGCCCCTCATTTGTCACGCTATGACGTCGCCGCGCCGCGTAATGACCATTAGCGCCAACGCCCGCCAAACACCGCCCCCGCGCGGCGCGGCGCTACCACCGGAACGCCGACGGCACGTCCCAGCCGCAATTATTTTTCAGGCGCTTTACGGAAGGTCAGGTAGCTCAAAACGTGTCACAGGGAAATGCATCCTCCCAGTCAGGCTATTTTATCTTCCTGTCATTTTCTCTCTCGTGCAACTTCTCGGCTAGAGCTCCCCTTTCGAATTTTAAATAAAAACGTGTTTGAAAATAAAATTTATAGAGAAGGAGACGAATATTGTGATAAGTTACCACTAAAGCTGAAAGCTGCATCAAATGCCATCTAGGTATTACGTATTTAACACAAGGAAGGATCATGAAAATTGAAATCTTGCGTATTACAAAACTGAATAGGATATCGCCATTTCGTTGGGTTGCGTAATTGAATGGTTATTTGGCATACTTGATGCATTTTTGTGATATATGACATTATCTGATTGTGAGTAAACATTTTTGGATCGTACGTGGCATTTAAAATAATTAAATCAACTAGAGAACATATTTTATTTCATATAAGAGTCAATATTAAATGTAGAATAAAGAAATTGGGAAAACATGGCTACCAGATTCGAATAAATTTAAATGTTTTGAAATGCAAATAATTATTACAGACTTTCAAAATTGTATTATGTATTATTTACAGCAAAAATGAAGAAAAGTAAAATACTACGGAAAACTACCAATCAGAACTGCCAGCTGCTAGAATTCTTCCCCAGACAGTGACTGAATTCGACAAGCTTCTGTCGAAAATCCTGCCACCGTCGAGGATCAAACCTAGGACTTCCCGGTCAGAGGCATTGCAGAGACATCCGTTGATGCCGTGAGCCACCTCTCCCGGTCTATCGCTCAATACTTACCTATTTTCAATACGCAAAACCTATATCTCTTGTACCCAGAGTATGGTCAGCAGTCATTCTTATTCCATTGTAAATCATAAAACCTGAAACATATTTATCGAATATCTCCATGTTTCTATACAATTCACAAAAGGAATACTAGTATCTATTTATGCTATCTAATGCCTGAAAAAATCCCGTGTACCTCAGAATTGAGATCTTACAGTTGAAACCTGTCAGTGCATGTGTTTTTCTTTTTTTCAAATTGTGGATAATACTGAAAGTGTTTTTGATAGTTATAAAAAGCTTTGTGGATTCGAATAAACACTTATTTTCTCATTTGTAAATTATTGTAAAACTATGGCAATTAAAATCCATTAGTATCAGAAAACACAATTTCCTAGTAAACATTTCGTTTGGAAAACTTTGTATCTATCGAACAAATTTTATGTAGATAAATCCGATATTTTTATTGATTAGTGATTCTGGTTATGTCAATAACTAAGTTCATTAGTCCCGTAAGTGAGTGATCGAGAGATTTTCTAATGATCTTCACCCCTGCGGAATGGTGAGATCCTGCGCCGACCTACAGTCGGCTAGCGCGGTTTTCTCAACTAGGTATCTCCCACCAGCGGGACACCGCCCCATCTGGGACAAGTTCTAAGCTCCCGTCCGGTGCCGACTCATGTGTGGTAATGTTGTGCATGTATGTGAAAGTGTAAGTAAAGGTATAAAGTGTAGTGAGTGTACCTGTATAAGTAAAGGTGAGGATAGAACAAGGAAGAGGAAGGAAAGATCACGCGCGGTCCGTGGCCCGTTTGTTAGGGTACTGCTCGGTAATTCAGATGGTATGAATGGGGAAAACCACGGTAAACTACCGATCAGAGCAGCCGGTCGTTAGAATTCTTCCCTAGACGAAATCTTGACCGATCTGATATCTATTTTTCCTCGTAGAATGTCTGTACAATTCATTAATCACGCGGGGCTCTGGCGACACAAGGGTCGTTGGAATGGAGTTGTGCGACCGCAGCGGGGCGGGGCAGGCGAGCGGGTCGCGGAGGGCGGCGGCGGCGGATTCTGCGGTCGCGAGCACGACACTCGTGCGGTCTGCGGCCGGCGACGAAGGGAGGGGGCGCGGGCCCCACGCCCGCCCCACTGCCAAATGGGATTTGCTCCTGCCCTTAATTAACGAAAAAAATAATCTGTCTATCTAACTTAGAAGTATTTATATGTTCCATCTGTCCTCCTTCGCCGACGTGCAAACAGTAGCTGAGAAGTTCATTACTCAGTTTGTTACAGTGGCTGCATTTGCATTTCGCCCTCTCACGAGATATCTGATGTGAATCTCCCTATAAGTGGTCTTGGTACTGGTTTCTGCAAGGGGATTTCAAGTTGGCAATCTATATCATCTGCTTATATAACTCTTCCTGATGAATCTACTTGCCGGAAACACCATAAGAAGCTCTTGCTGGGTCAGCAAACACAGATACGGACAGAGAAAACTTGTTTTCCTCCGTGTTTTGTGTTTTGAATAACTTTTTAACTCAGAGTGTTTCGCGAGACAAAAATTGACAATTTGCCACGAAACAATGCCAAAGCAGTACATAGTTCTTTAACCCCATGAAACGGATAGGATACCGGAACATAACTTTACACTCCCTAGTACTAAGTAAATAACTAATTACCAAGCTTTGAAATGAAGTAGTGTGAGAGGTCAAAGATAAAAAATTTGAAATGTAGTTTCATCTAATTTTGTGTCAGTGATTACTTTCCGTATCACATTTAGGGATAAGTAAAAATATACATAGAAACCCAGAAAATTGTTTTTCGAACATGAATGAAACGCAATAACAAACTATACCTAATATTATAAAGTAAAAAGGATCCAAAAGAATATTTTACTTCCCATTAATTCGCTTTACCTTTTCTATGCATATAATATACATTTTCATATGAAGAAATATTCCGTCATATTTCAACATAGTTATCTCTCATTCTCCAAGTTTGTTCAATTTCCATAATTCGGTTCGTATCAGAGATGTGATAAACACATATCCTATCAACAGTTATCAACGTCGTAATTTTATTTTATCCCGTGTATCTTTTAGGTCGTTTTCTGAACTTTTGTTGTCCGGAAAATAATTATCTTTAGCAAATTCCAAAACTCGATTTGCTGAGTTTCACTTCGTAAGAATAATAGTGCTAATGATTAGAAATCCGTTTCCAATTACTTTTTATTTGAATATCATGAAAAACAGCAATATCTTAAAGAGTTCTAGTTATCACTTCATAAATATCTTATTTATTCATAAATAATTTCAGAAAATATGCATTGAAGGTTTTTTTCGTAACATTCATGTGATATCATTCATGTAGTTTCTTTCCCTGCATGGGTTGCAGAATTGTAGAACATTTGCAGCCCCGTAATCAGACCACTGAAAGTAAGAATTATTACTCACATCATGTTAGAACACACATCGTTCCTTTCCCGTATCGCGTTCTGTGTTACATTAACACCCACTTAGTTTTGAGTTCACCGAAAGTTGCCAGGAACAACATTATTCTAATCGAGCCGATTTACGTCACCTCATCGTTCGCAAAAACACGGAACCCGAGTCGCGTGGAGGCGACAGAGCTTAGTGCAATGCGGCGAGATCGGGGGGCGCCAGGCGCAGTTCCCGAAGCGCTTATCTCGCTCTATTTGAGCAACAGCCGTCGCGTCGCCTGTTTACCTGGCGAGAGGCCGCGGCTCTCAGAGGGCCCTGGGAAGTCGCTCACGTGACGCCGACAACAGCAGCGGTCTCTGGCGGCGGCAGCGCCCCCCCCCCCGCCCCCCGGTCGATCGTGTTTGCCTTAGAAATCGCAGGTTTTCGTCGCTGCCTTCGGCACGCTCACCCTCCATTCGGCTCGCGTGTCCGTTTACGGTGGAATTTGATGGACATCGTTTTACATTAATGCCGTTTGAAGTTGTTTCAGTCAAGATGTTTGTAACTTTAATGGATTTCCACGCATTTGAATAATTGTTTCAAAGATATTTTTAGCTGGAATTGTATTTCCATGGATTGAATAAACCTTTTAACCAAAAGGAACTACCGCGCCTTTTTAAATCGCTCGTTACTTTTTTCACTAGACTCAATAACACTTCTAAAGTCTTGGGATTTGACGGTACATGTAAGAAAATAAGCTTTTTTCCAGAGAAAAATTGAAAATGGCACGATTATAGAACTACAAAGTCTAGTTTGCTGTGGTCATCGCTACTATGACTTATTCGAAATAGTTTATCTTTTATGACAAAACTTAGAAGCTTCTTCTAGTACGTTGCTCTTCCTTTTTGGGCTATTGTATTTCACGAGTAATCTTGCTCTGATAAATTCTATTTGTATTGTATTGTAAAATAAACGAAAAGGAACTTACTTCAATCTCCTAAAACGCATTATTTCAATCGTTGATTGATTAATTAGTGATTACGATCGCGTCAACTGCTAAGTTCATTACTCTCGAAAGTGTAGTGTTTGTTTTTTACCTCGGGAGGTGGCGGTGATCTTCCCTTCTGAATAGTGAGTTCCGGCGCCGACTTACCAGTCGGATGGGACCTTTCCTCAACCAGATATCTCCCACCAAGCACCACCCCAACCGGGGCAAGCTCTAAGCTACCGACTTCTCTCCCGACGTGTTATATATAGTGCATGTAAAAGTAAGTGTGTCGCCGACCTGGATGGCCGAGGTGGCTAAGAGCGAGTACCGACTCAGCGCTTCGGTCCGAAGGGTCGCGGGTTCGAGTCCCGCCTTGGGCATGGTTGTTTGTCTCTTGACTTTGTATGTGTTGTCGCGGAGGGCCTCGCGTTCTGCTGACCCCAGATCAGAGGAGCCCGCTAGTGTCTAGTATGGTCGAATATGCGTCCCATCGGGACGTAAAGGGTAACCGGCTGTTGGCTGGATAAAAGCCCAAGAAAAAAAAGTAAGTGTGTGTAAGTAAGGGGTGAGTATAGGACAAGGAAAGTGAAGGAAAGATAGCGCGCAGCCCGAGGCTCGTTTGTGAGGGTACTGTTGCATTATTTTAAAAGTCCATAGTCTAACCATTGCATTTTACTGCGAAGAGATCAATCCTCTAATAACGACCAGCATAAATGTGCTGACCTTTTACAGTCCTGCTGGAGCTATTCTCTGCTCGTAAATCCTTCGCTCGAGGAATAAGCGCCCTCTGCAAGCCACGCAGGCCGCACGCGCGTGCCAAACGCAGCGCGAGGGGCGTGTGCACAACGCGCTCTGTGATGGACTCGACCTAGGCGGAGGCGCCGGGGCGTGGCGGTCGCTTCGCTCGCTCGCCCCGCAGCGCGTGTCCCACCCGACCGCAGAGCAGCGGCCGCGAGGCGACAGTGCGTTGACGCATTCCGCTCCGCAGCGCCCCGGGCCGCAATGCGCCTGTCCCCGCGCGCACCAGCTTCGCCGCTCCCACAGCGCTCCACGCCGCCCGCCGTCAATACCGCCCCGCCCCCGCCCCGCCCCCGCCCCGCCCCCGCCCCGCCCTGCGCGCTTAGATTTGCCCCCGGCCCTGATCCGGTCCTGCCTTGATCTAGCTCCGCCTCAATCTTGCACCGCCCCGCCTCAGCTCTACTCTGATCATGCCACGCTCCTGCCCGCTTAGATTGTGCCTCCCCCCGCCCCGTCCTGCGCGCTTAGATTTGATCCCGGCCCGACCTTGCCTTGCCACGCCCCGTCCGGCCCTGATTCGGTCCTGCCTCGAGTTGCCCCGTCTCGATCTTGCTCCGCTTCAATCTTGTACCGCCTCGACTTTGCTCTACTCTCATCATCCCACGCTTCTGCCCAATCCGAATGTGCCCCTACCCCGGTCCTGCTCGTTTAGATTTGGCCCCGCCCCGATCTTGCCTTGCCGCGACCCGCTCTGATCCTACTCGGCCTTTTTTTGCCTCGTCTTGATCTTGCTCCGCTTCAATCTTGCCTGCCCCATTGATTATGCCACGCCTCTGCCCCATCCGAATGTGCCCCTCCCACTCCGATACTTCCCCGCGTCGATCTTCCCCGCCTCGACCATGAACTGCCTGCTTCACCTCCAGTCTGTGTCGACCGCCTACATCCTTCGTAGAGCAATCTGTGTAGAGATCATGTCCGAGTTAGTGTTAATGTGCACTCTCGAAACCACTTGGCTTAGGTAAAATAGCGTAGAATTAAGAAATGGGGGAAATATCAGGGCTGCTGTGGCCTTCGTGTCTTATTAGCGCGTCTTCGAAATGTAAGGAGTGTATATGTTCTGCAAAGCACATATTATGTACTTTCATGACATTTGTCATGCATTATATTGTATTTATTGTTTGTTATTAACTGTTTATGTCTTTACTGTAGTAGATATATTCTCGAAGTATAATTTCAACTCGTTGAAAGAAAGAATATTCCTTTATCTAAAAAACTTAATGCATTCAACTTTGTATTTAATGGAAAGGTTTTATGAAAGCTTCGTTGATCACTTCTATTTATGTTCTATATTTCTGTCTTACTATACATCTGTAGTACTCGTAGTGCTATAAAATATCAATTTTCTCATTTTCATTGCGACTTACTTGGTGAACACATCCACTGGATGACTGCTCACATCCCAATCTCAGTATCCACCCTTCCTCTTCAAGCTTTTCCTTCACGCATTCAGTACTTTTTTCAGTTACTCCAATTCCCACTGTCTGTCTGTTGCAATCCCACTGTTTAACAACTATCGCACATTCATTTGTTATAGAGCTCGTTACGTGTCTATCAATTTTGAATTATCGAATCTTAATTTCTTTACAGTTTCATTTTTTCTTCATGGGATTACATTTTGTTTTTTTAAATTTGATTTCCTTGTTCACCTTGTGTTGCGATTTTTATATTTTCACCTTTTTATCTTATTTTGTTCATTACAGCAGCGCATAATTAAAAGAATTCACGAATATCATTTAATGTACTATTTCGATTACAAAGTCTTTCTCCGTGTCTCGTCTCTTCTCGAATTCGTCTTTGCCATTTCCCCTCCTTCCTCCGCTCACTTCGGGCTGTTGTGTGTTGCGCCGTCGCTCCCCATTGCCCCCAGCCGTGTCACGGGATCCCTAGTCGCTCTCCTGAGACTGTGTCTCCAGCCGCCCCTCGCTGCGCCCTCGCTGCGGTGTAATTACCGTGCGCTGCAGAGCAAACAGCGATGACCCCGCGACCGATGTGCGCTCTCGGGGCAGGCAAGTTCGTCATCTCGGCGCTAGGAGCGCGCCCATGGGTAGACACGCCCTGAGTAAACATTGCCCGGGGCGAGAGTTGACGTAGTGTGAGTCGTGTGAATGCGATTCGAAGACCGAGGCACATGGCGGGAAGGCTTTCAAACACCTGCGCGCAACACTTCATTACAATTTTGATAAATGAATTACTAGGGTAGAGGAAGATGTATTTTTGAATTTCACCTTTCACGAATCTGCAGACAATCGAAGCCTTCTTAAACAACTTTCATTTATCACTCAGAGTGAGATCAATTCCGTGAATTTAATTTATTAAGTATTTGAAAAGTGTGCGGCCTTTCCGTTTCTTATCTCAAAAATATTCAATCGATTGAGAGGTTGTACTTATACATTTTTGACAGTAAAAAAAAATTAATAATTTAATTCGTTGTAATATGATATTCAATGTATTTTTTTATATATTGAAGTAAATTGCGGCGTAATATCTTAATTAATAATGAAATAAAACATTGAAAATATCCGTAACATAACATTGCCTCGTGGACCATCAAAACTTCCAGAAGTTAAAGTGAATGAAACCAGTTTCCAATTTAGAACATTTTGTTGCATGCAATGATGTGGTTCTCACATAAAGCGCGCGTACAGGGTTCCGATCACAGTGTTTCTGTCCACGTGTGCATTTGTATTACGAACAAAGGACATTTATCCAACCATGACACATGTCCACAAAATCCTCGTAATATCAACACAAGACTACGTTGGCTGCACACAACGACCAAGTAGATCCAGGGGCAAATCCCGCCTATCCGCGGGTCAGCCGCACGCAGGGGAGCAACAAACAAGGCGACCCTCATTTCTCAGAACGCAGTGCGTGCGGGAGTGTCGTGCCTCGGCGGGATTCCCTAGTGTGAGCGACGACGCACGGAAATTTATACGCGTGCTACGCGACGGCGGGGGTGGCAGCAGGACGGTGGTGAGGGTGCCGGGGGTGGTGGCGGTGTTGAAGGCAGCGCTGCGGGGACAGCGGGGGTGGCGATGGCGGCGGCGGTGATGACAGCCGGCGCACAGTGGGGCAAGAAAGGGGAAAAGTTAGAAAAAGAATTTTTAAGCGTTTTTCGAAGTTTTAGGGAATAAAAACACATTTTATAATTAAATAATGACTAATTTCATTGTTTAATCTTAAAATATTTATTTACATAACCTAAAAATCAGAACTTTCATCATGTGACTCTTCTTTAAGAAGTAAATTTGTACTTGAAGCTATTAACATTGGTATTACTTCTAGGTCCAATGCCTTTGTGATATTTTTTTCTCTATTCCATAAGTGAAATCAGTGGGTTAGATGCAATTATCACCCTTAGAAGCCTTTTTTCTTCCAAGTTGCACTTTTCCTTGCGTTTTTTTTTCTTTTCAGTGTGTTTAATAACACCATACAGATCCCTCATTGT
Organism: Teleogryllus occipitalis; assembly: GCA_011170035.1. Taxonomy (NCBI): domain Eukaryota; kingdom Metazoa; phylum Arthropoda; class Insecta; order Orthoptera; family Gryllidae; genus Teleogryllus; species Teleogryllus occipitalis. The sequence goes on from BLKR01000420.1 coordinate 168,079, forward strand.
TAATAAAGTATCAGGTCATAAAGGAAAAATAAAAAAAATTTTTTGGTAGAAAGGCAAACAAAACTAGATGTGCATCATCATAAACAAAGTACCTTAACGCAAAATGGAGCAAACATGGCAAACTTTGACTATTATTTTGAAAACTAGGTGAATTTCGGAATCAGATTCAGTTAGTATCATAGCCCGGAAATGCCAGGAAGAGATCTGAAAGACAATGTGAAAACCAGATTTAAACATTTCACTCCATTGTGACACGTGACATTTCTACCTGAAATTACTGATTCATTATTCAAGAGATAGGTTTTTTTGAAAGTACGTATCTCCAGGTACCGTGTCCATAATACGTATGATTCTGCTAGTCGAGAGAGTAAAAATATTTGCATCGAAAAACACACCTCTCGTCTTACTGCCCGATCAAAGAAGTGTGGCGCGCATCGTTTGGGCAAGTTCAGACTTGCACTGCAAGGAGTGGCGTAATTCCCCGTTCCTTTCCTGATCGGTGAACGATGAAGGTGACCATTTGCAACCCCTTTCATGTGTAATGGAACTTCTAAAGGATATTTTGATTTTGAACTTTTTACCAATTTTGTCGTCCTATGGCCCCACTGTGCGGCGGTGAGTGCGGGGGCGGCAAAGGGGAGCGGGGCTGGCGGCGGTGATGGTGACGGCGATACGGATGCAGCATGGCGAGGGCGAGTGAAAGGACAACGGTGGTGGGGATGGTGACAGCGGTGCCGGAAGGGGGTGCGGGGACGGCGGCATAGGGGCAGGGCCGTCGGCGGTGGTGATGGCGGCGGTGTGGAGCCAGCGAGGCGGGGAAGGAGGCAATGGTGGCGATGGAGGTGGCAGCGGTGGGTGCGGGGGCGGTGGCAGAGGGGGCGGGGCCGGCGGCGGTGGTCTCCCCTGGGAGGTGGCTTCCGTGCTGCGCGCCTGTAATTGGGAGGGCGTCTGGCTGCGCGACCTTTCGCTTCCCTCCGCGGCGCGACGCGCCGTCCGTATCTCTGATCCGCCCTCCCGGAAACGGCCCCCGCGCACGCCCTGCGCTCCTTGGCCTTCCCCTCGCCCCGCGCGCGTGCACCGCCGGAGCACCACGTGGCTGTGCGAAGGACAGGGCAGGGCCGGTCTCGGATGGGGCTCATATGTTTTGTTATGTATTGGATTTCGTTTTGGTTTTGTACTGGAGCTCATATTATATTGTCAAGGGTTCTTTTCTCAGCAGTGATGTTTAGATCAGGTGATTATACCTAACTAATTTCAACTACATTGTCAATAGTTTTGATTCTCCGGTAGGTGAATACTCCGGTTACGTGAATTCGCTTACGAATTGCAGCACGTGCAAAAGTACGAGCCATTTTTTTTTGGCAAAGTTGTATCACCTATGTAATTTACATGTAAATTGTATTTGTCAGTTTAAACATTATTGAACGTTTCGATTATTTCACATTATGCTAATTCAATTAGCCGAAATAATTTGAAAATGACCCCATTGTTTTTGATTTCATTCTAATTTCACATGATGCGATATCTATGGTAAGAGATGTCATAGGTTTCGGCGGCCAGTCAGGCGACAGCTCTGCACTGTCCGGATGACGCCACATCAAACAGTGATGCAGGCAATTCAGCTCCGAGGGTGACCACTACTATCCTGCAGAAATATCGCCGTCACAACATGCACGTGAAGTTTTTAGGATAGCCGAGTACTACATTATCATGGTGGGTATGTTATTTTCATAACTCAATTTCAACTGAGATCATTTCGTGATTGTAGTTGTATGTTTGTGATTAACGTAGGGATCATAATGGAGGAATATGATCTACCTAATATTATTATAGCAACAATAATATTAATATAATTATTTGTGCAATATTTTTTGAAATGCCATCGCTTTCGCATTTGTCCCGACATATCTACCACTACCACGCGAGCTTTCGCATTTCCTTATCCGCGCGCAGAGGCACCATTCGTTGTCCCCCAGCCTCCGCTGTATCGTTCATTTCCCGGCGCCCAATCACGCGGGGCGGCGCCCTCGCGTGTTCGGCGACCGGCGGTCATTCCGTGGAATCCATGGCCAGCGGCGCGGGTGGTGCGCGGGGGCGGCGCAATATCCGCGGAGTTCCCGCCGTGTTTGCTCAGGTGGCGGAGCGCGCGGCGGAAACGCGACAGCGCTGCGGGGCGCGCGAAGAGTGGATTGCGGGGGTGGGCGAAGGGAAGAATGCTGGCGGAGGGCGAGCGGGCGGTGGAGGAGTGGGAGGAGAATCGAGGATGAGAGGACTGTTGGTCGCCGAGCAAGTGAGGCAGCTGGTGAGCAGGGAGGACGAGCGGAGTGCGGGCTGAAAGTGGGTAGGTAGAAAGTGGGTGAGTAGAAAGTGGTTGGTAGAAAGTAGGTGGGTAGAAAGTGGGTGGGTAGAAAGTGGGTGGGTAGAAAGTGGGTGGGTAGAAAGTGGGTGGGTAGAAAGTGGGTGGGTAGAAAGTGGGTGGGTAGAAAGTGGGTGGGAAGAATGTGGGTGGGTAGAATGTGGGGAGATAGAATGTGGGTGGGCAGAATGTATGTTGGCAGAAGATTGGTGGGCAGGAGGTTGGTGGGCAGGAGGTTGGTGGGCAGGAGATTGGTGGGCAGAAGGTTGGTGGGCAGAAGGTTGGTGGGCAGAAGGTTGGTGGGCAGAAGGTTGGTGGGCAGGAGATTGGTGGGCAGGAGGTTGGTGGGCAGAAGGTTGGTAGGCAGAAGGAAGGTGGGTAGAATGTGGGTGGGCCGATGGTGGGTGGACAGAAGGTGGGTGGGCGGAAGGTGGATGGAGGGCCGGAAAGTGGGTGGACAGGCGGAAAGTGAGCGGGCGAGCGGGTGGAGGGTGAAAAGAGAGTAGTGGCAGGGCGGGCGGCGGGCGAGCAAACGAGCGGGTGGGCGGGCGGTGTCGTGTGGGTGGGGGGCGGCCGGGCGGGCGCAAGGACCCAATCAGCCATGACGGCGGGGCCTCGGGTGCAGGCGCCGCACGCGGCGCTTTCATTGCCCGCGCGGGACTGCGCGTCGCCGCCGCTCGGCCGCGCCCTTGACTCACGGGGCGCTGGGGGCGGCAGAGTTATGACGATGAAGACGACCCTCCGATGAGGACCGGGAGGACAAGACGGAGAGAGGGCGCAGATGGAGGTGGGAAAAATTGGGCTTCGAGGGTTGGAGACTTGAACGTTTGAATACTGGAAATGTTTACTGGTCGGAAAGGAGCGCACGATGATTACAATGAGACTTTCATTGAGTACTGAGGCGAAGCTTTGAGGTCTGTCCTCTGACAATATGGGAGCAGGGTCAGAAAGCGTGAAGTAATCGTATGGGGAAGGGGCAATTAGTGAGGACGCTTTTACATATGAGAATAAGGTATATTGGGATTTCCAAATTTTTCGAGTTTGAATAATAAACTAAGATGCGATACCAAGACGAAGGCTTTTTCGGACTCGACGAAGACGGTTACCTTCTGTAGAATTTGTGAAAATCTCTTAAAATGTCTTCGGTAAGTTTGAAGTTCGGATGTATGTTGAGAGTAGGGATTGATACCCGAATTGATGCTGTGGTATGAAAGAGGCTTCTATAAGATTCGCTTTCACGTGTAACTGGGAGGGCGAAGAAACAATAATTGAGATAAAGGGGTCTGATTAGGGATATAAATCATAATATTTGCAAAAAAAAGTAAAATAATAATAATACTTGTTAGAAAATAATTATGAAATGATCTCCATGAGGGCATGATACGGATAAACGAATCGTGAATGTTATTGAGTTAATAATGAAATAAATATGAAAAAAGGGAAAACTTGTTCAGAAAAGACAGAATAGGGAAAATTACGGACGATATCGAAGGATGGAGAGGAAAATTAAGAAAAACAATGAAATAAGGTAAATATAGTGCCGAGAAATAATGTGATCACATACCCCCCGAATGAAATCAATTAAATAGAATCATAAAAAAAATAAAAATATGGTTGTAGGATAACGTCCCATACCAAAGCAAATTCTTAATAAGAATATTCATCAAATGTATTACACTTGCAAATATTGTTGGATTACTATCTTCAAGTGAATCAATACACCTAATCTCCCAAATTACAGGGGCTTATATTTTCTCATTCCAAAGTTCATTGAGTACAGAAACAATATTGCACAAACTTGGATCGAATAGTGAGATTTTTCTCCCTAATACCTTCCTACTTTCTGTGCAATTATTTTCATAAGCCAGAACCGACTCAATCCCTTAATTAAAACTTCTAGTACTACTAGTAACCTGCCTCACCGGCAGAATCATGAACATAACAACTTCCAAAAGCAAAGTTCTCTGCTACGTCTCCTCGTAAATATGAAAAGTTAGGAGCCACTCGCTTCAAACGACATCTTTTGCGTCGCAACTTAGAAACGTGTTGTGCGACTCGCGACTACAGAAGCGAAAAATAAGACTACTGTAACCAGTGAGAATAGCGAGAACTTTCTTGTTGGTATAATGCAGGTTTTGTGTCTACAGACAAATATCTTTCTCTCTCTTGGAATGTAAGAAGAAAGTAGCATTTCGTTCATTTACGGATCGACATAACAGTGAATTATAAAATATGATGTACACAACTACACATTAGTGAACTTTTAAGTTGATGTAGTTTATTTTAAACTATTCCTTGCCTCATGAACTGTGTAAGTCCTATATTTTGAAAGATTATAAAACATTGCGAAATCATTGGCATATGCTATTATAAAATAATCTTAGTCGGGTAATTTTAATGGATGGCTTTCTTCCGTCACATGTCAACTACTGCTGAAAATTAAAAAATCACAGGAAGTGTGTGGCATGTGCAGACTAGTACAAAAGATGCATTACTAGTAACCGTTCGATCAAGGCAAATTAAATCGTAGACGATCATTATTAGCGCAAAATAACTGCAACTTAAAGAATGTAAGAATAAAAGGCATTTTCGTCCCACTAACCAGCGAGTTCCTCTTCAGAAAATGTTTTTTTATACTGATTCAAAATTTCTATAACTATATTTTTTAACGATTGTTATGACTGATAGTTCAACATCACATTACAGAAATGAAAATCAAAAGAATGTTGCGTTGATCCGAAAGAAGACTTCTTTCTCTGTATGGCCAAACTACGTCTTGACGAAATTTCGACAAGTTTGGGATATCAAAATCCGACTCAAAAGTTCTGAGTCTTTTTGATTCTAAGAAAATCGATTCTTTTATACACAGTTTTCATACAAATTTCTTTGCATGTCATTGAAATGCTTTGTTAGCCTATATAATTTCTATTTAATGGCGCAGAGTATGACGTATTTCGTTGCCGTTATAGGTTTGAGGAAGTGCTAAGGGAGAAGGGTCCCGCGCAGCACCGGAAGTGGGAGGAGCGTGGGCGTCGAAGCAAGCACTGGAGGTGTCCGCAAGCGACGCGACGGCGCCCGCCGGGTATCAACCCCGCCTGAAGGCAGCGAAGGCGAGCGGGCTTTGAAGTGACGGTCGCCGGCCGCCATCTGCGGGCCACCGCTCCGCGCTCGTCTCTTGTCCGCCGCGGAGGAAGTGGCCCGTGTTTGGCTCCGCAATCAGTGGGATTAGGAGCGCCCCCGGCCGGCGAGCGCGGGGGAGGGGGGACGGGGAGAAGCCCCGGGCTGAACAAACACCGTCGCGACCCCTCGCGGCCCCTCGCAGGCGGTGCGGGGAACCCCCGTGCCGCCCCACAGTGGGCAGAAAAACGAAGGCACTGCTATTACTAGGAAAAAATCAAATGTACGACACTTCCTTACGGTGTGGCTGAGATTTTTCATTGATTGATTCAGTAGTGATTCCGGCCACAGTAACTGCGAAGGTTGTTGGTCCCGTAAATGTAGTACGTGTTTTTAGCGCGAAAGGTAGCCATGATCTTCCCCCACTAGATAGCGAAATCCGGTGCCGACCTACAGTCGGTTTCACGGTTTTACCACCTACCAGCTGTAGAGAGATTTACTTTAAGAAGGGACCGCTTTGACAGCTACTGCTTGGCCATTGCTGTCAATATACAAATTACTTCCATGCACTCATTATGGCAGTGCTTTCGTTTACAGTTAGCTCATTTGTAAATGGCTTCATCATTATCTATTGCAATGTCATCGCCCTGCACGATGTTCATTTGCTTCCCGACCTGACAAAGTGGTCCCTTCTTAGAATAATTTCTCTATATCTTAGGCATTGTTGAGCACCGCGGGTCACCGCCCAGTCGGCATACGCCCTAAGCTCCCGACAGGCCTTCCAGCATATGTGGTAGTGTATTGCATGTAAGTGTAAATGTGTATAAGAAACGGAAGAGAAAAGGACAAGGGAAGGGAAGGAAAGATCGCGTGATATCCGTGGCTCGTGTGTCAGAGTACTACTCTGCCATTCGCCTGGCATTGATCGGAGAAACCACACACAACTACCGAGCAGAGCAGCCGGTCGCTCGACTTCTCCTCCAGAAAGTGACTAAACTTGACCCAGTTATCTAGCTATTGCCGAGTCCCACCGTCGGAACTCGAACCTGAGCATGCTGATCAGGGGCACTGCAGTGACATCAGCTGATGCTCTGAAGCACTTCTCCCGGTGAGAGAGTTTTCATAGATTTGACCCTTTTTTTAGGAATATAATGAAATGAATTTATTTGCTTAATGTGTCTCGCAATGCAACATGTAAATAATAATAATTCGTGGAGCTGCAGTTTTGTGGTTATGTGCGGCAGTAACAAACAATAATTTCATTTAGAGCTCATCTGCACCTGCAGGTCATCCATTATTTTTTTTGTGAGACAGGGAACATTGTTCTTCATCAAAAATATTTTATAAGTAAAAAAACAGTCTGAATAAAATATTAATATTCCTGTAACGTCTAAAATATTAGAGTGATTAATTAAAATTATAAGGCAAAGATTAACATTTTGTTTCAACATTCATTAAATGCGATATTGCAAAACGCTTCACCAATTAAGGCACTGTTTTGGTAAATATTAATTGGAAGTTATGCAAGAAAAATCCCGTCTTCCTACCCTTCCAGAAGTGGAATACTTTCGAACTTACTAAATTGAAACCCTTATAGTGCAAAGTGTTGCCCTGTTTTGATGTATCAGCAATTTCAAGAAGAGAATCCAGAAAGTATTTGAACTCGCCAAACTTCGATTTAGGCAACAGAGTTATGCGCTGTCATTTTCGGCCACTGTGCGTCTCTGCCTGCATCCCCAACACGGCCCCGCCGCGCCGCCAGCTATGCGGGCTACCGAGCGGCGGCGCCCGCCGGCAGAAATAGAGAACTTCATTAGGCCTTCCCTTGAGAGATCTGCCCCCACCCCACCCCACCCCATCCCTCACGGCCGCCGCCGGCGGCGTCAGCATCAGGCCGTTGACACCTCCAACTTCATCCCTCCCCCTTCAGACACTCAAGCGCACTCAATCCCAGATTCTAAAAACGTCTTGCACCAGTTTCCCTTTTTGATTTGACGTTGACATCGAATTTTTAATGACAATTTTTAAATTTTCTACTAGAATTATTGTTTTTTTTCAAAAAATGTTGTTCTTAAAGTACTGAATTGCTAAATTGGTATTTTGCTGCATTACTGCTGATGCTAGGTGAAAGATTCGTCATTTGAAACGATTTAAAGCACAATAGTGAAATGTTTCTGGTGAAAATGTGGAAAATATTCAATTACTTTGAATAGAATTTGTTCTCTTCTACAGGACCCACTGACTTCTCGACCGAGAAAGAAAGAAATAGATTCACTAATATGAAAACAAGAATTTCAAGTAAATGTTATATGATAATATGTAAAATGTGTGTTAATGATGACAAAAAAGAAAGTTCAAGAGTGTAGAGTTCGTGTTAGTAAATCGTGAGTGACTTCGCAGTTCTAAAATACAATTTAGACCAGAAATAAAACTTTACTTATTACAAACTCATAGAAAAAATTTCGTTGTCAGCTGAATTTCCACATTCCGTAAAAACTTTTCAAAATATTTATTAACGCTTTAACAATTTAGTCCTAACGACTGCCCTAATTTGACGATATGAGTTTTCCACCGCTACTACACATTAGCCCCTTTCACTTCTCGTATCGACTGCCTACATTAGCAATTTGCAATAACAGTTTTTAAGACTTTACAACACCATGTCCGGTCGATATACGCTGACGATAACTCGGAACTTTACAAATTAACATGTATGTCCTGAGCTGCCTGTGTATCTTATCGCGAACGGTATCTGTGGGCGGAATTGAAAAGCGAGGTTGCGTATCGTTGGAGCGGTGCGGGCCCCGCGCGCCGGAAGGCACCGGTTTTAATCTGAATTTAATACAACTTTTATGAGGCTCGTTGCGGAGGGGCTGCGCGCCACGCAGCGCGCCGCATAATGCGTTCGTGCGCCGGCGAACATTTATGGCCCGCGCCGCGCAAGGGGCGGCGGCGGCGGCGGCGCAGCGAGGGCAACGGGGACGGCGAGGCGCCAGGCAAGGGCAATGGGGCGATGGAAGCTATGGATATGGCAGTGGGTGAGTGAGTGAGTTTATCATGTGTCCCCAACTGAGATTATTAGTCCCGGAGTGTAGGACCTGTTATAGCCCAAGAGGTGGCGGTGTTCCTCCTGCGCTAGAACGTGAGATGAGGCGCAGACGTACACGTAGGCCTGCGAGATTCGGATGTATTTCCCCCAGTGCGTCAGCTGGGACAATCAATGGCATTGGACGGGGACGACGTGGGAAGGGCACGTGTGTCAGACGATGAAGGGATGAAGGTTGACGCTTATGACGATTGGAGAAAATGGAAATGTGAAGGTTGAAGACGATGGTATACGAGGAGACAATGAATGAGGATATTTTGGGACGACAAGGAGCGATGATTGAACGATGACTAGAGACGATTAGAGGGTGTAATTAGATGACTTAATTGGAGACGATAGAAGAGCCATGATTAGCGACACCGGTAGGTCGATAGGCGGAGACGCGGGAGGGCCCTGAATAGGGTTAATGGCGGGGATGTGAGCGAAGGGACGTCGCCGTACGCGGATCGAAGGAGAGGGGAGGGTACTGAGTGGGGAGGAAATGGGATGAGACATCGTGTGCATGTGGAGAGCACGCAACTTCATATACGCTCTTGGAAAGGGACGTGTGGAAAAAACAAGAGACAGCAACGCCAGCTGACGTAGCAAGGTCACATAAACGGGGAAGAGGGGGAGGCGAGAGTGCGTGCGGTGTGGGTGGTGGCTGCGGGGAGCGCGAGGGGGCGTGGCATGCGGGGAAGCGAAGTGCGGCTGCGCAGGGGCGGGGGAGGGTCGTAAATGTGTGGGGTCGCAGTGCGGGCGCTGGCCCCGCGACCCGTGGCTGCGCCGTCGCCTTCCTCCCTCCAGGCGCACTCCGCGCCGCGGCCACCCACGCCGGCAGCTGGCCCACCAGCGCTCGCCGCTCCCGCCCCTCGCACGAGCGTTGCTATCGTCCTCGCCATGTGCGATGACAGCATTTCTATTTAAACACCCACGCGTTTACGCGCTTTCCCATTCCTTAAGCAATGCAAGTACTAGCGGGCCTAGCTGCAAGCCTGGCTCCTGCCCTCAGTAATAATAATAATAATAATAATAATAATAATAATAATAATAATGATAATAATGATAATAATGATAATAATAATAATGATAATAATAATAATAATAATAATAATAATAATAATAATAATAATAATAATAATAATAATAATAATAATAATAATAATAATAATAATAATAATAATAATAATAATAATATTTATTTCTGCAAATGAGCTTTAGCTCGTTGGCAGTTTTTTCAGAAAATAATATGCTAATACTAAATAAGAATTAAGAAGGATACACCATATAAAGACGCACACATGTTATGAAGACATAACATAAGAATTGAATGTATAAATACTAATTAGCAATTACTAACTAACGAAGCATACAAAACATATAAATACTTGGCATCATACACAATGTACTTAACGATTTCGGAAACAACGCATATTAGAGGGAAAAGTCTCTAAAACTAAATTACTACTAGTAGCAACCGCTAATAGTCTGTTGTATCCCATAGAGGATTTTGGGACAATACTCTGCCGAGTCGGACTTGCACTTGTAGGGACACCTATGCTAAATAGTATCAATAAGCTCTTCGATAATAACTTCCATTAATATACCTACATTAATGAGAATGGAAATATATTCCCGTTCTAAATTAATTACTTTTAATTTATGAATTAATATTTTAAACTTGGTATTCCTCTTATACTATGTCTGTGGTAAATAAATGTGTAAATTGTAAGTTTAAGGCACGGAGGATTTAAAAACCGTAAACATTTCTTTTGAACAACTTTTAAAATATGATGTGAATGTAACACTGAGATAATCTTTGTTTAACTCGAAATGGCACCTCTCATGAAATGCATTTGCTCGTGTCTTTTGATCATACCACACCTATATCATATTTTATTATAGTACTACTCAATAGCTTATGCTAACTGTAAATTCTGTTCTATAGACAATTTAATCGAGTAGTAAACACCACTCACTCATCACATTAGTCATAAACTCTTGTTTTCGTTCAGTATCGTTATGGAACTGAGAACAACCGAAGAGATATTATTCAGTACTTTGCTTCAGCGTAGAAAAATTGCAGACTTCTATTCGGAGGATCAAACAAACTGTTCTTTGCCATACATGCAGGAAAGAGAAGGAAATTAAATGTTAGAGTTCTTCCCAACTACCTGGAGATTGATGCTTATACGGATTTGTTCATGAACCTTTCTGACCTGTTCAAGAAGGCTACCAGTTTTGCGTGTTCTCATTACCACAATCACCAATAGTAGTATTGTTTCTATCTTCTGCCTCTCACTTTTGTAACGTCATGAACTGATCATTCATTTTCATGCTATTTATAACGCAACAGTATTTTTTATTTAGTCTGCCTTTCTCCCTTCACAATGTAATCAGCAGATATTGCGTGTTCGTCTGGACTGGAAGTCAGCTGAGTTCTAGCTGCACGCATGGCGGAGGGTGAAACTGAATCGTGACCTTCAAAACGTTCTCTCAGCATGTAGTAGGGAAGGTATAATGAAACTCTGGTCCCATGTTTTATGTTGCAACGTGAATTTTTATAAACATTGCTACTCAGCTGTATTATAATAAATCAAAAGAGAATGTAATTTGCTGTGATGTGCCGTGTATTGTGCACACGGAGTCACTATTTAATATACTCATCAAAATTAATTATAGTCATTTAGTTAGTTTATTACCCTTTTTGAATTGAAACTTATGAACTCTGTACATGAAATCGATGTACTTTGTATCTTTTAGGAATAGCATCCTAATATACATAATGGAGGTATAAATTCATTAATAAGTGTTTATGTATGACAACTATCGCAATTTGTCATTTTCATAATGGTTCTCTGAGTTAATAGGGTTTTCTGAACAAGGTTATTACTATTTGTCAAACTGTTGCAATTGCGTTACCATTCCTTTTTCTTGAATGATGCATTGCTATTTGTATGTATTAAATGCAGTATATTTAGGTCATACAATGTTCGAAAGTTCGTGACTGATCACGAATATCAATAGTTGAAGTCGATAAATGTATATTTACTTCTGGGATTATGTGATGTTCTCAATTACATTAAAATATATTGAGTCAGCTTTAGTTTGCTTCAAATACATATTAGCGGAGTATGAGAAAAACCAATTGAAACTGTTGCACAAAGTGAAAGAAAAAGGAAACAAAGGCATTAAAAACATCTGTAAATGAAGGACACTGACATAAAAGATAACTCTCCAAATTGCAGTTTTTGTGATGCCATAATTTTTGTGCTCTATCGTCTGTCTACTCCATGTGACCTATATTGACGGCTCATATATGTCCTCCGATTGTTGCCACTTTTATGTAACTCATTCAAACCCCTTAAACCAAAATATTCACTTGCTTCTATCCCGAAAGCCTTTTCGTGTACATTACTATGTTTTACACTCATACCCTTCAAATAGGAAGTATTGATTCCTATAATAAAGAACATTTCAGTGTTCCCAAACCTCTTCCCTTTAGTAGGTACTTTATTGTCCTTGAAGCCTTCTACTCCAACATACAGTACTATTAAAAATGCCATTGTGGAAAATAAAGAGTAAGGAATTTTAAAATTTACAAGAATAACGAGTCGACGTACTCGTATCTGAATTACCCCAAATATTAAGTTCATGTAAATCGTTGAACAAATCTCTTCAACATCAACTCTTTGAAAACTTGCTCTTTAGAGAGCGATCGATTCTAAAGGTCGCTTCAAATTCATGGCACGCCTGCTGCCACGTGGCGCTTCTTTCCCTCTTGTTCAACGCTGCGAGGCGGAATACCAAAAAAAAGAAGACGAGCAGAAATGAGGTGGAGGGAGAGGGGAGGAACATCGACGGGGAGGGAGTTTAACACAAGACGGCGCCGAGGCGCGCGAGGGTTCTTGTGGTGGCGGACCCAAGGCGAAGGAAGAGCGGACACTGAAGTATTGCAGAAAAATAAAGATAATGGAGAATTTAAACACATGTCGTATGTATTATAGGATAATTATCTATCAAAAGTGATTCGTTCGTAGAGTTAAACTTATTTGCTTCGAAGATCAAATTGTTTCCAGATCGGATAGTGAGGTGAAAATATCAACTATGTAAGTGTACACGTGTTGAATATTTTCAATATTGTAATCGTGCTAACAAAAAGAAAACTGAATTTTGTTTCTAAATAAATGTAAGGTAATTACAGCACCGTAAGTAGTATTTTGGAATACTGAGTCAGAACAATAAGCGGCCCCAGCGCTATTAAAAAGTATCCTAATTGCACCCTAATGTTGATTTGAAATCGGTTCGCGTGAGCTGTAACTATATGGTAGTAATGAGGGGGGGGGAGAGAACAGGGAGATCTGGTGCAGGCAAAGGGGCGGCATGTAAAGACCACTCGGTAGGTAGGCTGAGGGCGACGTGAGCAAACTTGGGAGGGAAATGGCCGCGGGGCATTAATACCCTGGGTGTTGCAACAAAGTGTGTGGTGCTAGTTGCCAAAGTTTCCATGACGATACGGCGAGAATAATTTTAGTGACCAGAGCCAGTCCCGTATTAAAAAATAAGAAAGAATTTTGTAAGTTCTCTGGAAAGAGAAGTTAGTAATATTCAGCAATGTCACAATGTAGCCATATACATGTGTTTGAAACTTAGAATATCAGGCTTCACGTGTGTTGTGTTTAGTTAGAGACATATGTGAAGAACATACCCTGTTCCCTGGATGTGGCGGTGAGCCTCCCCGGCTGAATGTGAAATCCGGTGACGACTTACACGCCTCATCGCGGAATTTCTCATCTCCAGGTATCTCTGCCAGCGGGTTACCACCTCAGCTGGGACAACCTATAACTTGTCTCTCATCGTATGTGGTAAAGTAGAGCAAGTAAGTAGGTGTTAGTGTTCAAAAGTAAAGAAAGAGAATTGGATGAAGGAGGAAAAATCGTGTGCGAACCAAGGCCCGGTTTTCAAAGTACTGTTCCCGCATTCGACTGGTATTGGTCAGAGAAACCATGAAAATCTACCGATCGGAGCAACCGATTTGCTAGAATCAGAAGGCTAAATTGGTCGTAGCAATTTAGCTGGTTCGAACTTCGTTATGGATTAGATCGTAGCAACGTCCAGATCATCTTCGTCCAAGCTCCAACAAGGCAACCATGGGAGGTCGCCTCGTGGTAAGCACAGGGCCGCAGGGGGCGGGGCATGCGGGCGGCGAGGGGTCCACGAGGTGGGCCGTGCGCGCGTGGGCGTGTCGAGGCGGCTCCCGCGGGGCGCTTTCCGCGGGCGGCGCGTGCGCCATCGACCGGCGATCGGGGGCGAGGGGGGCGGGGCGCCGCGTCCACCTGGGACCCACCCGCGCCCTAAGTTCGTGCGCCGCCCTCTTCGCCCGCCCCGCGCGCCGCGGTGCGTGACCGGGAGGGGCGCGAGCCGCTCCCTCGGCGCGCCACCTTTGCCGGCGCCGCGCCCCCCGCATCGGCCCCATGCCGCCCTCGCCAGCGCCCCGGGCCCAATCTTTGATGCTGCTCTGGCTACCAGCCCATTGCCCCAACTTAGAAGCTGCTCTAGCCACCACTCCATTGCCCAATCTTAGACGCTGTTCTGTTACCACCTCATTGCCAAATCTTAGACGCTGCTCTGGCTCCCACCCGATTGCCCAATCTTAGACGCTGCTCTGGCTACCACCCCATTGCCAAATCTTAGACGCTGCTCTAGCTACCACCCCATTGCCAAATCTTAGACGCTGCTCTGGCTCCCACCCCATTCCCAAATCTTAGACGCTGCTCTAGCTACCACCCGATTGCCCAATCTTAGACTCTGCTCTGGCTAACACCCCATTCCCAAATCTTAGACGCTGCTCTAGCTACCACCCGATTGCCCAATCTTAGACGCTGCTCTAGCTACGATCCTAGCCGCCATCGATGCCCTCGCCAACACCCTCCTCTCCACAAAATTCGCCCCCGCAACCAATCTACTGAACACATTCCATTTCTGCCCCGCTCTCCCATATTTCTTGTCCCATTCTGATCTAAAACCTACATTCATCTACGTCACTTACTCAACGATCGACCCGTCAAAATCACCCCAGAACCGTCGACACCAACCGTTTAGATTCCCTCGCCAATGCTTTCTTCAGTGGAACCAACCCCATCACTGTTTTCGCTCTTGTCATATCACTCTTTCGTTCTGGTCCTTGCATTCGCCATCTGCACTCGCTCGCAGCCTGATCTCTCCACGATGGAGATCTCGTCTCTTTTGTCAATACTACTCTTTGAATCCCCGCTTCCATGAACCTGCATTCAGTAGCCCTCACGCACGTTCTCACTGCTCCCGCCCTCCTCCCGCTCCTTGTGCCCTCATGCTCGCAGGCTCACACGGCCCCACCCGCTGGGTCCCGGCTGCCAAGAAGCTGAGCCGACGTGAAATCCGAAATAACGACACAAAACCCGGGCCAGACTGCAATGTAATTTCATGAAGATTCTAGAAAACATACTTGTACACACGTGTGGCTTGTCGTATTACTGTTACTGAGCTGAAGGATTATCAACTAGCAGACGTTTCTTTAGTTATTAAGAATATCGAAGGAACGTTGGTATGCGCTTCTTTCTATTGTTCCTTGTTCATTCTAATTCTTCAGTTTTTTAACGATTCTTGTTGATTTTTTATAATGGTTATATATTGTAAACTACATAAAAAACGGATAATTTAAAGGTTTTAATTGAGAGTGATGTTTACATCAACTTCAAAAAAAGTGGAGAAAGATATGGCTCAAACGAACGCAATGCACATCACACAAAGATCATTTTTATATTTATTTTGTGCACTGTGGTGTTATCAGCTTCACTTTCTGAGTTGCCTTCCCAGTTTGTCGATCCCAATATCTCGGAACGGTTCCCCTCGTGGTCGCCCTCGGCACCTGCATTACCCCGCCTCCTGCGCTGCGAGCGTTCCGTCTCCGCCCTCGAGGCCAGGACCTCGCTCCTGCGCCCTCCCGCCCCTCCCCCGCCCACCTCTGCCGAGCGCGACACGGCCGCCACTCGCCGCCGCAGCCATCGGCGGCGCGCCGCCTTTGCTCTCCCGCTGGCACTCTCCCTCCGCCCGCTTCCCCAGGAGCCTAATTTGCGTCCCCTTGCGCCCTCGCCCCCGCCCTCGCCCCACCCCGCCGCCGCGCCGTTGCATTATGCAGCAGCGGCGGCTGGAGGCGGTCCAAACTGCCCGGACCCTCGCGCCCTGCCACCGCCGCCTGCAATTTCGAGGCGACGACGCTGCAGCCCGTGGGGTTGGAGGGAGGCCTGGAGTGGCGGTGGCAAGTAGTGGTTCGGATGGTGTCGGTGGTTTGATATGAGATTTAAAGCGAAGCTGCGGTACGCGGAAGGTCAATGATAAATGTCGACAGGAACTGGAATGGCACAAATATTTGTCAAAGAGATAGCATCATCTTTCGGAGGAGAAATGAGATGATCGTAATAATTCAGATTTAACACATAGTAAACGATGCAACTACGTGACAATACGTAACCAAATCTCAAAATCGTAGTCCCTCAGATGATTGTTTCTGCTGTGTGAAATAGAAGTCAGAATGTTGGTTCACCATATTTTGTCTTAGGTACAAAATTTTGTTATCGTTAGATTCAAATGGCTCTCTACTTTTTTGCTGCAAGCAAGAAACTGAAACAAACTACAACTGAAAGAAAGTAGGAAAATTTACAGTTTCCTTTGTATGAGAATTTCCTAATATTGTACTTGCCATAATAAGAACATGACTACTATGCAATATTACAGTGTTACAATTGCGAAACGTAATCGTTGACCAGGGATGACGGGATGATGTCCTGGCAGCTTTAAGACAGCTGTGGTGAATGTAGAGGGTTGAGGTTGTCGACAAATTTATCGGAGAAGACGGCAAAGCCAAGGGACGTTGTGGCGTCGGTGGCTGCCCCGACCGCTCACGGAACAGCCGCAGCGGTGACGTGCGACACGAAAGCACCGGGAGGAGAGGCGAAGGCGGCGGCAGCGGAGACGGTAGTGTTGGTGGAGGGGGGCGGGGACGGGGACGGGGGCGGAGGTGGAGGCGGTGGCTGGGCCGTCTGCGGCGGCGGAGATGGCTGCGGTGGAGACGGTGGAGGTGGTGATGGCGGTGGGGTCGGACGAGGCGGATGGGCGGTGGCGGACGAGGCGGCGGGGCGAGGGTGGCGGCGGGGTTGGACGTGGCGGTGGGGCGGTGGAGGCGAAAGGGAGGGCGGTGGTGAGGCTGGCTGCGGCGACGGAGACGACTGCGGCAGAGACGGTGGAGGTGTTGACGGCGGTGGGGTCGGTCGAGGCGGCGGGGCGAGGGTGGCGGCGGGGTTGGACGTGGCGGCGGGGCGGTGGAGGCGGAAGGGGGGGCGGTGGCGAGGTCGGCTGCGGCGGTGGAGACGACTGCGGCAGAGACGGTGGATGTGGTGACGGCGGTGAGGTCGGACGAGGCGGATGGGCGGTGGCGGACGAGGCGGCGGGGCGAGGGCGGCGGTGGGGTCGGACGAGGCGGCTGGGCGGTGGCGAGGCCGGCGGCGGCGGAGGCTTCGCTCTGCGCCGGGTGCGGCCGCCCGCAGGCGCCCCTTTGGCTCCGTCATTAGACGCACGGAGGCGGCCGCGCTGTCATTCGAACCCAGGCCCCGGCGCAAGAGGCGCAAACACGCCTTTTGTTCGTAATGGCCCCCTTGGCCTCGGAGCACAGAGCCTTGATTTCGGGTTCGTGTTGCTGCGAGAGCCAGGCTGAGGTGGTAGGAAGGGCGCGTTTGCAGGGTTGCCGGAATTCGTGTTGCCAGGTGATACATTGTTTGTAGACACTGAAAGCGTCAAAGTTAGAAGTAGAGACTATAAACAAAATAACAGTTCTTAATAAGTGCTTAAAATAAGAAAAACTTGCAATGTATCTGTAAGCAAGGTTGGAAAATCCTTGAGGAATATGCTATTCGTTACGTAGAAAAAGAAAACCATCTCGGAAATGTTTATGTAATATTATATTATCTGAAAGTGACATAATGACAGTGTATCATTTCGTGTTAGTGCACGAGTTGAATTTATTTTTTCTTGAACTTTAGCTCTACGTTCCTTCTTGGGGTTTGGTATTACATCTCTGTTCTAGAAGATTTGCCCCAGTCTTTTACAAAACATGGAAAACAGGGCATACGGGAGTGGGCAATCAGCCCATACTAAGGGGCCACAGAAGGCTAGAATCATCCACGATTCATGGTCCGTTAGAAGTTACCACCAGCAACCGTAAGAATTCAATTGGAAGAAATAAAGGAAATGAGTGATCAAAAGAGCGGACCTATAGAATTATAATGGAGATTGTGTCAGCACCCTACCCAGTTACTTCCTTGATGTAGAAAACCCTCCATTGTCGAGATTCGAATCAAAAACCTGTCGGTTTACCAAGCATCAGTTTCCGTACTCGTAAAATATTACTTGTAATAAATTAATCGATAAAAAATGTATTACTCTAACAATTGATGCTTATGAAATTGCAATACTGATCAGTGACATCGACGACTCGATTTCTTTTTAATATGTACACCTCACAAAAAACGCAATTATGTTCGAGTCATTACTGCGAATTTATTCAATATTTATCACAGACAGAAATTACAATGTAATGAAATAAACTCTTTTCTGGCTACCATCAACCGAAATCCGACAACTCTTATCGACCATTCTTCTAAGAAATACCCGCAACAGCATTACCTTCACCTTAAGCCACTGTGCAGTCAAATTCCAGAGAACGTTGGCACGCAGAGCGCGGCTTTCGAGGAACCCGTGCCGAATGCCCGCGCTGCGGCCTCTGCTCGGCGGCGACGACCTCTGTTTTAGGAGGCAGTAAACCGCCCTCGCCCACGGCCGTCCTCGTCGTCGTCCTCGTCGTCGTCCGCGGCGCGACGCCGCGCCTATTGCGCGCAGCCGGCGCCGTTTGGCTCCGCAGGCGTCGCCCGCCCACAGCCTCGGCTGCTGGCGGCGCCGCGACGCCCCACGCCCTCAGCGCGGAGGCGGAGGCTCGCGTGCCGAACGGCATGGTGGTTCGCCAAACGATGCCATGATGCCAATATCGTGGACAATATTTTGAAAAATATTTTTTTTTAATTTTTTTATTTTAGGTCGCTATTCAACATTCACTTGGTCATATACCGACCACTGTGATTTTTAAACTATAGGAAGAACACGTAAGGACAACACAAACACACACAAACATCTATGCCCGAGGCGGAATTCGAACCTGCGACTCTTCTAGCGGAGCCTGCTACGGCCCTTCAGCCTTAACGAATTCGGCTATCTAGGCCGGCAATATTTAGGTTTATTTGATCGTAAACAAACATATTTTAATCCTTTCAGACCTGTTGTATAGGATCATGTTCAAATTATTTGGTTTATTGCTACTATATGGAGGGAAATCGACATATTGTTGTCAGTTTTGATTCTTTGGTATCTCTGTATTTTAATGTTAGTGCCACCAATAAAGATAAAAAAATTAGCAAAATTTGACAACAACCAAAGTGTGCAATGTAAAAGAAAGTCAGGCCTGAAAAGGTTAATGGAGGACGATTTAGGAGATATTAATGAAATATTTGAATGATGTTTGCTTTAAATATTTTTAAGTTTGTTGTTGAAAGAATTAATCGAAATTAGAATTCTATATCATTTTTTTTCTATCTTCAATTATTTTTTACCCCCTAATTGTTAATAGATTTGTTTGTTCAGTGAACCTTCGCGACCAAGGTGACAAAGTACAGAAGTACCGACTCATTCAAAGATCAATTAAACTATATTACTCCGAAACATGAAGTGTTATGTGTCCAATTAATTAATTAATTAAGTTGGTAGTATATACATACGCATTATGTTACTAAAAGGAGAGAAATGATGCAGCCATTTTAGTGTTGAGAAATAACAAGAAGTTGTTGGTTAATCATTCAGGACGGTTGATGTATTTCGAACTCTTCTATATACCAGAGCCGCAGAGAGCTTTAATTGGAGGCTTCAGCTTCATTCTAATTCGCGGAACCGTCGCCATCTGATTTCGTTCGCTCAGCCATTTCTCTTTGAAGCACGCCTTCTCTCTGCTCACCTTCATTAGATTCCAGCAATCATGAGATACCCCTTTTGGTGCGAGACGTTCATTTCCGCGACCCGCCAACTTTCACCGCAAGAAACGGCCCCCTTCCTAGCGCCGCGCCGGGTGGGGGAGGCAGCGGGAGGACAATCCTAGTTTTTGCCGTCGCCGCGCGGCGCGCTCTTGTCACGGCCTTGTCGCCGTTAAATCATCCCTGGTCGCAGTGTCGGCGTCGGTCGCAGACGCGGCCGCGCCCCACATCCATCGCTCACGCCGACGCGAGCGACCCTCGGCCCCGCTCCTCCCCGCCCTCGGCGGCACTCTCCCCGCTCTGCCCCGCCCCGCCCAACAACGCACCGGCAGCGGGGGCTCAGCGCATCTACTGATGTCACTGCAGTGCCTTTGACCGAGAGGTCCTACGTTCCAGTCCCGACGGCCGCAGGATTTTCGACATTAGCTTTTCAGATTGGTCGAATTCAGTGGTTTCTCCGATCAGTAGTTGTCCGTGGTTTCTCCGATCAACGCCAGGCGAATGCCGGTGCAGTACCCTAACAAACGGGCCACGGACCACGCGCGATCTTTCCTTCCTCTTCCTTGTCATTTCCTCACTCCTTACTGACACGCACTTACACTTACATGCTCTACACTACCACACATGCTGGGAAACCGGTCGGGGACTTAGAGCTTGTCCCGGCTAGGGCGGTGCCCCACTGGTGGGAGATATCTGGTTGGAGAAAACCTCGCTAGTCGACGGTAGGTCGGCGTCGGATCTGGCCATCCAGTGAGGGAAGATCATCACCATCTCCCGATGAAAAACACGCGCTACACTTACGGGACTAATGACCTCAGTAGTTGACGCGCCCGGAATCACTAACAATCAATCAATCCGACGGCCCTCGCCGACCCGTTCCGCGGCTTCAGGATGCGCAGATCCACACTTCGCCGAGTACGGCCCCGCTGCATCGTAGCATCCTGTACTATGCCGCTCCGGCCCTTCGCCCGACCTGGCCCACTGGTCCCGCCCCTTTGCCTCTCCCCGCCCACAGGCCTCCCCTTGCCCCGTTTCCTTCCCGCTTCACCATATACACTCCATTCAGTATAAACGCTGCCCGCCCCGCCCCTTTTCTTATCGCTTCGTCTCTTTTCACCTCCCCTTCATATCGCTTTGGTTCACCTTGTCCCTCTTCGGCCTGCATTTCCGCGCCCCATCCCATGTCGCCTTGCGTCATAACAGCTCCACATTCACCCCGCCCCACATCGCCGCGACGCGTTTCGCATCACCATCCCTCTCTCTGCCCTCTTCTCTCCGCAGTCATTTACACGTCGCGGCCATTTCCTGCGACCGTTTTGCCTCTCTGCAATTCCCCGTTTTTCTCGTATTACGTGTCCTCGAATACCGCAAAATCGTAGTCCTGCTCGAGCCGTCTTCCCTTCTCTGAAGTGATCTTCCTTTGTCACCATTCTTTTGTGCACCTGCTTTACTTCGCAGTTCTGTTCCCGGGGCTCAGACGCTTCTCTAAACGCGAGCATTAGCGGCAGAACAGCCCGCCGTTGCAGCCGCGTCTATCACCACCCTAGAGGTTTTGTACCTATCCAAATCACCTTCAGTTTTTCTGGAGGATTGACGCTCTCAAATCCCCTGAAACCATCGATGTCCTTGATATGGCGTATCCGCACTGGTCGATCTTGCCACGGAAGCAGTTTCTTCCATCTTAGTTTCCATTTCCGGCGTATTCCCTCGTCCTTGTAGCACTTATCTGCCTCAAACACGCTGCCTGTGCCTCCTCCCTCGCTTCCTGCCCTTGCCCCCGTCACTTTACCGGGTCCTTCACTGCCACGTCAATCATCTGCGTTGCACACAAATGACGCGACAGTAATGTAAACGATGTTCGAAACTTCTAACACGCCCGTGGTCGTACCTCTTCGCTCCTTCACCTACAATGCCACCCACGCTCCTCTCGCTCCTTCCCCCTCAACGCTCTCGACCCACCGGCGCGGCGTCGCGTTGCCTCTCCCACTACTCCTCAACCGCAGCGGCGCCCATCGCTTACCACTGAAACCTCCACCTCGTCCCCGCTTCTCCGCCTCTCACCGCTAGTTCATCGCTGTCTCTGCCCCGCCCCGCCCCCTGGCCTTGCCCCGCCCCCGCGGGGGGGCGGTGTCGCCCTTTCATCACGTCGACGCGACGGCCAGATTGCGCCTGTCGTCGGGTGTCGCTCGTCAGGACGAGCGAGCAGTTGCAGCTGCGACCCGATTTTAACTCCGGTATTTCCACTGCGCGGCTTTTGCACCCGGCCTCGAGATTTTGTGGGATATTGCGAATTGTAAATTTGGGTGCTGTCATAGGCGTGGGCAACAAGAGGGGGTAACCACATTTTTTGTGCCTACTTATCTATAATACTTTTTCCGTTGTTTATGGCTTTTTATTTGTTATTTAACATTTTCAAAATTGTTTAGATATTTTTGAAGTTTTTAAATGTATTTTTGGACGGTCAAAAGAGGGTTCCATTTCAACTTGGCCGTATTTTTTCGGTGTAGTTTCGCACATTTATCGACATTTTAACACTTTCGGTCGATTTTTGTTTTTTTCGCATTTTTCGTTTTTTATGTGAGAATTTAATTATTTTCGATATTTTCAGGGTAGATTCGAAAGCTATTCCCGCGTTTGCCTCAAATATGTCCGTTTCACCGTAGGTACATAATGTAATATCTCTTACATTATGTACCTGACGATATTTTTATACTTAGTAAGATTTCACAACTTAAAAATTGAAAACTTCGTAAATAAATATAAAAAATTAATTTATGTGTTCAAAATCAGCATATCAACGAGATTATAATTACATAACTACACCAGTTGACATTTACAGCAAAGTAAATTTTCATTTTTTTAATATCTAAACATTAAGACAAGAATACTCAAACGACAGATTAACAATATCAGGAATAAACTAATGTGTCTATCCATTTGTCACAACTGATGTAAATTTTAAAATGTACCTACGGGTCCTATAAGCCATTTTTATCTGTGAATTAACATATTTGATCCCGTTCCTGTTCTATGGCTCGACAGCCTGCTATGGGCCTTGGCCGACCAGCGGTGACTCAGGATCTCGGTTACGGAATAAGATTAGCATGTAAGGTTCTTGTGGTTAGCACGAAGACGTCCCTTCACCGTAAATACAGGTCTTCTTAACCTTCGGGTGGGCTTCCCAGCAATAGATATTGGGCCATGTTTAAGAAAAGCGCACAGGTATAATTTGCCTCGGTAGGGACTAGAACCCGGGGTTACGCCATGGAAAGCGAGTCCACTAACGAACGAGCCACTGAGGGAGGCGAAGTAACATGTTTACAGTAATAAAATTACTTATTACGTTAGTCTAGGGGCCCCCTTTGAAAATTTTACAGGAAGGCCTTAGCCCTCCTGGCCACCTTTGTGCTCACGCTCACAGGTGCAGTTAAACTGATTTAAAATAATCTTGAGAAAAATATCTGATATTAAATTATTGATTCTAAAGAAATATTAACGTTCATGATCGCTCATTTTACAGATCATAAGAAAAT
The DNA here is from genome assembly GCA_011170035.1 of Teleogryllus occipitalis. Lineage (NCBI taxonomy): Eukaryota > Metazoa > Arthropoda > Insecta > Orthoptera > Gryllidae > Teleogryllus > Teleogryllus occipitalis. Next base: position 191,278 of record BLKR01000420.1, read on the forward strand.
TAATTTCGTGAGAAAAAAATGCATAAGTAAACGGTATTACGACAGTTCAACTAGAAGGAAAATGTTTGTATGTAATCTTATTCATTGATACCAATTTAAAACATATTTTTCACAGGTTAATTTATTATAAATTATCTCCACTTTGTAAAAAGTGTTTTTTTACGTACAGTATGTGATAATTACTAAATAATGTTAAGTTAACGAGAGGAAAAATGTCAGATAAGATTACACAATACTTTTCCTACAAAGGCGGGAGATGCAATAAAATGAATAAGCTACCAAACATTTCAAGGTCGATCTGATGAAGAAATAATTGTTGAAAACAAAATAATATCCAAAGTTGAAATGACGCATGTTGGTAAATTGCTTGATTTAGGATTAGTTACTTCGAACCTTGTTTCAATGATGTTGTTTAGGTTACAAATAGAAGGAGGAAGGCATTGACCTCTCAGAAGATCTTGAGACTGTCGCTAAGATGTCTGCCATGCTCTGCCACAAGTTGAAATACAACACCCTTGACTAGAAACCGCTGGCATTTTAACACGTCGTAAATAAGTTCCAAAAATTTAGAGAATGCAAGTATTTTTGTCACGTGAAATGTTGTTCATATTTTAGTTGTTTGGAAGCACTATTACAAGTGCGTCTTGGTACAATTTACAGCTCGTGACGTTGGAGCCACAAACATTATTCCTGTCCATTTTTAGCTGGAACTCTTTGTGATATTTCTATCTTTGAGAGTCTCGGATAATGTTTAGAAGAACAGCAGCTGTGAACACCAAAAGCTGTGTCTACAAATAATCATCAGACGCGGGGTTATACGAATATTTCCTTTTATTCGCTGTTAGGTAGGATGTGAATCCTTCAAACTGACATTATGAGAGTGCTACACAACACATATCTTTCTCGTGAATAGCTATTATGTAACAAAACGCGACAGCATCATGAGCATACAAATGAAACATGTCAACGCCATTAAATGTCACTACACGGTTAAACAAGATTTATTACAGCTCGGTGAAATAAATATTATTTTGCAACTGTTATCATAAAATTGAAACTAAATTTACGAGACGAACTAGTATTATGTGCTGAAACATTTTTATGTGCTGATTTGAGATATTAATTCGAATTCGAAGAATGTGATATACCAAAGCCGAAACTATTAACAATATTTTTCAGCCTCTATTAAACAAAAAATATTAAATTACCATTCATAAGTTGCTGCAATTGCTCCCGATGCATACTTCGCTAAATCATTCGCCAGTGCTTTGGTTAAAAATTAAACAAATCTGTTTCAACTTCGACATTTTCCTAATATATTAAGAAGTCAGATCTGTGAAGAGGAGGATCTTTGATGGAGATTTCTGTGACTAATTGAAAATGAAACCCATTGTGCACAAGACAATTTCACCTAAGTTAAGAAATATTAGCCTCTATTAAATGCGGTCTCCAAAACTGAAAGACAATAAAAACTAATATTTTATCCGTCACTTTTGAATTTTTTTCTAGATATCCACCGAACAATGGTAAATATGTGGAACATATCAATTCCGTTTGAATAGCACCATGCCATGAACCGAATTTTCAACCGCATTCCCTGGCTGCAGGCTCGCGCAGTGGCGTTTTTCCACCGCCCTCTCGAATTCCCGCCCACCGGAAGCGACGCATCGCGCACGCCCTGTTCCGGGAACGCCACGCAACTCCCGCCCCGCCCCCGCGCATTAAAAGGCCATTTATTTTATTGAGGCATCGCCAGGCAACGCAGGCGGTGCCCGTGGCGGCGGCGCGGGTGGGCGGGCGGGCGGCCGGCCGGCCGGCCGACCCCTTAGGCTCCGCAGCCCTGCGCGGGATACGAAGCAACGCTCTCCAGGGAATGACGGGGACGGCGCCATCGCATCGCCGATTGGGACCCTGGGCGTATGTCGCTGGGGAATAGACTGTGGTGGAATCTTGGCTGGCCGGAAGACGTCACGTTGGTTGGTTGGTTGGCTAGTGATGCCGGGCGCGTCAACAGCTTAGGTCATTAGTCCCGTAAGTGTAGTGCATGTTTTTTCCTGGGGGGGGGGTCGCAGTGATCTTTCCCCGCCGGATGGCAAGATCCGGCCCGGACCTACCGTCGCGACTAGCTGACGCGTCGGCTAGTGGGGTTTCCTCCTAACCAGGACTCTCCCACCAGCGGGGCTCCGCCCCAGCCGGGACAAGCTCTAAGCTCCCGACCGGTCTCCCGGAATATGTGGTAGTATAGTGCAAAGACGTCACGTCCTAAGCATAGTTGCCAACGTCTCAATCACATTAATTTTTTGATTAATTGATTGATTATTTGGTGTTTCGGGCGCTGCAGTAATTAGTGCCGTATGTGTAGTGTATGTTTTACCACGGAACATGGCGGTTTTTTTCCTCGTTGTATGATGTGATTCGACCCGGATCTAAGTCTGCTTGCGGGGTGTTCAACCCAGGTATCTTCCATCAGCGATATAGACGGGACAAGCTCTAAGCTCCCGTCATGTGTGGTAGTGTAGTGTACGTAAGTGTAAGAGTGTGTAAGTAAGGGGAAGAAATATAATAAATACAAGAAACGAAAGATTGTGCGCGGTCTGTGTCCCACCTATTAGGGAATTGTTCCGCCTGCATTCGCCTGGCATTAATGACTTGTATTGATGATGATTAAAGACTACCAATTAGAGTAGCCAGCTGTTAGAATTCGCGGTTCAATTCGATCTAGCTATCTAGCTCGTAAAAATCCTTGCACGGTCGAGATTCGAACCCTAGAACATCCTTGTCAGAAGCATTGCAGTGACTCCAGTTAAGCCATCTCCGTCGGTCATACTGTGACCTCCAAGAATAAAGAATGAGGTCGCAGAAGCGTTGGTGTTGCTTTACCAGCCGACCAATATTGCACACACTTCAGCTTGGGATGTCTAATTGTTACTCTTTTTTGGCGGTTTTCTTAAAAAAATTAGCCCACGCAAGGTTTCAAACTTCACTGTTGCGTAAAACATGAACTTCATTTATTCGTGGTGGAAGACAAACGCAGACCCTTACATTGACATTTAATAACGGACTAACTCAACATGTATTAACATTGCATCATGCAATTAAGGGCAACTTATCTCTGATGTTTGCTTCTCAAAAGACCATAAGGAATATGGTTTATAGAAAATGTTGTGAGTGTCAAGACTGTTCGTTAAGCCGAGGGAATATCAAAGAGGGTATCTCACGTGAAATTCAAAGTTAAGTTTGGGAAATGTATATAAAGAATTTCATGTGCTTTGTTATTTTGTAAGTGGCTCCAGTCTACTTAATTGATAAATCTTTAATAACTTTGGTTTTGAATCATTAATAATTTATTGTTTTTATTTTTCTGCAAAACAATACAATTGTAATACAATTGTATTTTAAAAATGTGTGAATATTTTACTAGTCATTTCTTCGAAAAGATTAAAAATAATTTTATAATAATTAATTACCCTCGTATTTTTGTAATATTTTACTTTTCAGTGTCCAAAACATTGTCCTTAAGTCTCATACTTCTGCCCTTTGCTATTTTCCTTATGTTCAATCGCCGTCTCCCTTCTGCAATTTCTGCCACCCACGAAGTGCAGCGTTTTCGCTTCTACCGCGTAGCCACTGGAAATAGCCACGTAAATGCCCGAGGTACATCTTCTGGTCTCTCTGTAGGAAACCGCCCTTCTCTCCATTAACAACGGAACATAAATTTCCTATAGTAATGACGATTCTTAGAACTTTACTTCCATGCCCATTTCTATTTGTGTTTTCTTGAATATTTTTGTCCTTCATCAAAATTGGTATTCATACAATTTGTCGTGATTTTTTACATTTTCACCATTTCTAATTTTCTTAGGAAAGAATATGAATACAAATACCACACGTTATCTGTAAAATTCATACTTTTGATAAAATCGCTAATTCGTTTAGCTCATCAATCTCAGAAGTCAGAATATTACACATCCCTCAAAGAATCTACCGCCTATGCCTCCAAATCAACATTAAATCTTCTTAATGTTAAAAAAATTCAACGCAGCTTTTGATTGTGTTAGGTATTGCCTGCCTCTTCCACCTATTTCGCCGGCTCCATCATCTTGCACCCACCGCATCGCCTACCCCATTGGCACTACCCCCCTTTCATCGGCGTCTCTCAGCTCGTCATTGGCCACGCCCTCCGACGCCATCGCCCCCTCGCGCGCCCGGCGCCGCAGTCCTAAAATAAAGGGCGGCGGCCGCGTGGTCCCGGCGCCCCATGAGGCGCGGCGTCGGGAATAGATCTCGCGGCGGCGGGCGCGCCGATGCGTCATTGTGCGCGTCTGGATGCTCTACGTGCCGCTGGCGGCAGCGGGGGCGGCGGCGGGGTGGGGTGGAAACGGCGGGGGGAGACGGGGTAGGGATGGGGCGGAAGCGGGCGGAGAGGGAGCAGGGGCGGATGCGGGGACCGCACCGAATGCGGGGGTGGGGATGGCGGAGGTATCGGCGGGTGAGTGGCAGCAGGTTGGCGGGCGGGGGCGGGGCGGAGGCGGGCGGGGGAGGGGTGACAGCGGAAACAGGCGCGCTGATGATGCGCTGGAATCTCCCGTGTGTATCGCGTATTCATGTCACGTATGCACGCCAGGATTACGGCAATGCGTCAACGGGATGCGCTGCAATAGGCATTGGCCACAGTATTTCTGGAAATGGCGCGCCGTTTTGTTTCGTGTTTGGAATTCAGAGTTGAGGCTGCTTATGATGGTTTCTCGGCGATCGCTGGGATGATTACAGGGAATATTAGAATAACAAGCATTGCGTGTCCTTTCACCAAATTATCAAAATTCATGTCACCTACATACTTCATCACAACATTTGATAATTACAGTAAAACCATAAAATGTGTTGATGTAATTACTAGAATTATCTTCTCGAAAATTTCTTGAAAAAAATTAATTCTGTTTTAGATCTGATAGTCTGCTGTGTCCTATTTGGGTATGCGACGAAGGATACGCATTACCGATTCATGCAACATTATTATTAGAATATCTTCCTCAATCACATGCGCATTGTTTTAATTTTCATGTTTTAATTCTGAAGAGAGAAGGGAAATGCGATGTTTCAAATACTTTTATGTAGATCATTGGTATCGGGTAAAAACTTGGTCTTAGTACGCTACAGCGAGACAGATGGAGGATATCTGCTGCCCAGGGAAATCTCTTGGCTGTTCCGCTGCATTCATAGCACTGCACTGCTTGCCTCGTGTTTCAGCGTAAAAGTGGCCCAGATCCCACTCTCCTCGCGTGCAGCCGCGGCTGGCCCGCGTCACAGCGCGTCCGTTGTTTGGAAGTCCGGCTGCCGAATGTTTACTTAGGCCTCTGCGGCGCCGGGCTGCATGCAATCGACGCTAATCGTGGACTTTTCCCACCAATCACACAGACGGATCGTGTTGAACTAAGGAATCGATGTATGCTTCAAGACTGCTATCCTTACAATAAACACATAGGTACATTTAGGGTTCGCAGAAGTAGATCATTCCAAGAATAATAAATCACATTGTGTCTTACCATTTATGTACCAGAGGTCTTGAACTCTATTTAAAATTTTGGAAACCTCATTTTCTTTAAGATTGGGTTTTTGCTACATTGTGATGAAGATTTATCTACACGTTTAGGAGTTGGATCATTTGAAAATTAGTGATGCTACAACATTCCATATTCTCTTGTATTATTTTTAACTGTTACGTATCGTAATTGAACCTGCAAAAGAGTTCTGAATTCCCAAAAATATTAGGTAGGGCTGGGACACAAACCTCTGGGCACTAAGGTTCCGCAGGCACCCACTGAGTTAACATCGCTGAAGCTAAAACCAAGTACTGGTATAAACTTCTAGATTTCAGAAAAAGTTTTCAACGAAAATCAGACCTGCAACATTTTTATAAGTGTACATTGCTCTCTTCCAGCAGAACTTTGCATCAATTTAGAGAAAATTTCGAAAATGTTGTTGGGTCTTCTAGTAAGAACACTCAAATACTAAAACACTCGTTTAAAATTCCACAGGTATCAAGAAACTCAGCTGGATCAATCAAATAATATCAATTTTTGAGAAAATCCTCTATACGAATTAGGGGTTAGTATTATTCACAGACATACCCAACGATGAAATCCCTGAATGAAGAAATCATGGGTTTGACTCACAAAACGAGTTTTTCTGTAAAAAAATCGGCACTTTCCGCATCAGCATTACTGTATTTTCTTTATGCTACGTAAGTAGTATACGAGAGTGTAAAATTCTGATATGTGAATTTGATTAATAAAATTTCGGAACGTTAATTGATTGAAGAAAATACATTGCTCTACAAAGTAAAGTATATAACAAAAAACAAATTTGCATATTTGTATACTTTCTAGTAGCTGTCAAACGATAAATAGACATAATTTTACGCTCTCTTTTTAGTATGTTACCAAATTAATATTATTTGGTCCTATTTATTGACGTTATAATGTACTTTTATTCATCTGCTTCTGTAGATTTCTAAAATTACTCTATATTATGTTTTCATATTAAATCTATTGAAAAATCAAATTGAAATAATTTCACTCATTTATTTCAAGTGTGGTTATTTATGTACTCGGATGATATAAATAATGTAAATGCTTCTTTTGCACTCGTCATGGTGGAGCGTAAACAAAATAATATTTATTCGAAACAAACACAAACATCACAAACTCGTTTATTTTAAATATGCACCGAGCTCTGAATTCATTTTCGCAAATACGAGCATCGAGCTTCTCGTTGCGGCGAGCGAAACGACGTACTGAGGCCATGCAGCATAAAAAATTAGTTATATAATTTATCGAAAAACGAAAAAAGGAGAAAGCAAAAATAATGAAATTCAATTTTTAAAATATATGTAAGGGCAATTATTTTTCCATAATTGAATTGCTGAATGTATTGCACATACTGTAAATTAGCTGGGATCAAATTAAATAGATCGTAGTTATTTGGTGCGCCGATTTTCCGTGAACGAGCTAATTGAAAACGTGTGGATGGAGAATTAATTAAGTCGACACAGCTGCTTAGCACGGCAATCAGCTGCAATTTAATTAAGGGATGTTAATGGCGGATTATGCCGATGTGCATCCCGACATTCTGCGCGAAGTTCCCTGGGTTCGGTTCACGGAGGCGACGAGGCTCCATGTGTTAACAAGATTTTCTAGATTGAAATTATATCAGTAAGTCAAGCAACAGTATCCCAAGCGTTTGTATTAAGTGAAAGTATTGTGTATAATATTCGTTTTATCAATAGGTTATTTTGTTCCAATGATAGTTTAAATAAAATGATATAACTGAAGGAAAATCACTGAGTGGAAAATCTTAACGAAACGTACAATGGGAAATATTTCAGTTAATATAATTGAAATATCATTTCGGCAGTCATCATTTTCACTCAATTATTTTTCACTGTCCATAGGCACCTGGGTTGTGCTGTTAGATTGAATATTAGGTTGTAGCCCGAGTTACTTTTGAATGATTTATCATTTATAAACGTCGTATTTCCTCCTCTTTGCTCCAAAATATTTTTTCTTGACTTTTAATAATTATTACAATTATTGTTTAATTTTATAATTCGTAAAAGTTGATTGATTCGTTATCGATTAGAATCGTTATAAACTGAATGCAACAATCCATTCATTGAGAACAATTAATTTTTACTACACACTTCATTTTAATAATTACACAGTAATTACACTTTATAAAATATATTATGTTTTTGTAATTTAGTTATCATCAATCTCTTCGTGTTAAATAAGAAAGAAATTCCAAGAGTTTCTTTATACCGATTTGAGTGTCGAAGAAAACGCTTCTGTTTTTTGTGGAAATGCAAATATCAATAACTTAACTTAAAAAACATAATTTTTATTTACATTAAACTTTTTAAGGAAAATCACATTGTTCACCACATGTTTTCGGATTCTTTGTTTTACATTTCCTTTTCCTCCGATATCAATATCATACACGTTTAAAGCTGTAACTAAGTATTGCAAGATACAGCATGGCCGTGTCTCCGCTGTTTGCAGTTCTAATTGCAATAAAATTACTGGACCCCGAGACCGAAGTTTGTTTTAACCAATTAACCCCCTCTGTAATCTAATGGAATAAGCGGGCTATCTAATTATTCTCGACGTCTTGCCGCATCCTGGGAAGCAACGCAACCTCACTAGCACACCGCCACGAGGAACCCGGTCGATGTGGGAGGGGAAACAAGCGTGGGGACGGAGAGGGGAACGATGAATTGCAGCTCTCGGCTAGGGTTCAACTTAGATGACGAACAATGTAAAACGATAAGTATTATTTAATTTTAAAAGAAATGTTCCTCCATTATACAGATTTAATTGTACAAATTTCAAACGAGAGATTCAAATACAAAAATCTTTATGTACGATACGATTTAATTAAGATCAACAAAACTTGGAAAAAACGTCTACGCTTGCCAATGTATTTGCGAATAATCTACGAATGTCATATTAGTGTGATTGACAATACATCTCCTGTATTACATTATTGAAACGTAGGAAAAAACTTAAGGGAAAAGGGAAGCGTAGTAAGAAAAACACAGAACGTTGATCGTATATGACTATTTTTGTTTGCAAAGTTAAATCACCAAGTTATTTTTCCCTTTACACAAACATATGTGTTGCACTATTACAACCTGAGCACATCGGCGCCGGAAACTAGCAGTCACTTGCGTAGGCGGTCGGCCTGCTGTCTGTACCTGCTGGCCCCGGGGGGAGGGTCGTCCTCCAGGGAATCCGCCGAGCGGAGGCGTGGCCTGTCCCCGGGCTGGCCGTGTCGCGGGGCAATGGAGCGAAATACGCGGCTGCACAGCACAATTATCGGATTCCTAGAGGGAGCAGCGCGAGGCCTCTGCAAGCCGATGGGGAGGCTCTGGCAAAATCCCCGGGAGTGGTGGCTCCCGTAGAGGGAATAGTGATGGGTAGTGGAGGAGACTGTGGATCTGGTGAATGTGATGCTTGGTTGGTTGGTTAGTGATTCCGAGCACGTCAACAGCTTAGGTCATTAGACCCGTAAGTGCAGTGCATGTTTTTTCCCCTCGGAAGATGGCGATGATCTTCCTCCGCTGGATGGCGAGATCCGGCGCCGACCTACTGTCGGCTAGCGGGGTTTCCCCCTAACCAGCACTCTCCCACCAGCGGGGCACCGCCCCAGCCGGAACAAGCTCTAAGCTCTCGAACGGTCTCCCGGAATATGTGGTAGTGTAGTGCATGTTAGTGTAAGTGTGTGTCTAAGAAGAGAGGATAGGACAAGGAAGTGGAAGGAAAGATCCGTCCGTGGCCCGTTTGGTAAGGTACTGCTCCAGCATTCACCTAGTGTTGATTGAAGAAACCACGGAAAACTACCGATCAGAGCAGCCGGTCGCTATAACTCTCCTCCAGAAAGCGAATGAATTCGACCTAGCTGAAAAGCTAGTGTCGAAAATCCTGCCGCCGTCAGAATTCGAACCAAGGACCTCCCAGTCAAAGACGCTGCAGTGACATCAGTTAATGCACTGAGCTAGTGAATGTGATAAATAAGGTAGACATGTGCATGAGGAAGTGATGGTGTATGTTGTGGTGATAGAAGGGATGGTGGCGATGTTGGTGGCGCTGGTGGTAGGAACGGAGGTGAAAGGGCTTGAGTTGTTGGTGTGCTAAATTTGGTACTGATGCTCGTGATGATAAGCCGTTGGGTATTGGACGAGCTGGCGACGATGACAGTGCAAAAAGCACAAACAGATACAAAATGTTGACTGGTGATAATTCCAGGACCCAAATAACGATCATTGTCTTGGAATGTCTGCGTGGATAGTTAAGGTAGATGGGTGCTTCAGCACGCTGTGTGAAAGGAGTTGCATGAGACCGGCGATAGCCGTTCGCGACAAGCCGAGTCCTGGCATCCGATCCGGAGCGAGAAGCAGTTCCCAGGAGAATTACTCCGATCGCAACGGGCAAGCACCTGCCTCTCCTCTGGCATTGGCGCCGGTGCTGCTCCGCCCCTTGAGGCGTGGACTCCCCCTGCGCGTCCTTTCCGACGCCGCCGTCGCGACGCCGCGGCCCCACCGGCGCGGGACCGTGCCCGTTAGAAACTTGATGCCGAACTTTCTGAGAACTGCCACCGCGACAACGGGCCTCTCGGCGGAGGCGTTCGCTCGGGGGACTCCAACATCGAACATCGCAGCCAGTCTATTTGTCTGCTGACTGCACAGTGCACCGGCGACAAGCAGAATTCTAGGAATCAAACCGTAGAACTCCGTATTGCAGTCAACCATTGCGTTGAGTTTCAGGAATTGAAACAGTTATGCATCCGAGCGCATTAACTAATGAACCTTTTTGCCCCATTGTGAGGGATTTCCTCCTAAATCTATTGGTATACTACAGGAATACAGTTGCACAAACCTCCGCAGAGGTACTTGTATTTCTCGTGAATCAATGTGACTTGAAACCAGTATATTCATTAGAATATAATAATGGAACCATCGATTTGCTTCCCTGAATAGATTTTGTGAACTATCAGGTCTGTTACTTCTGCAATATGTTTGTATAGAAACAGGGTAAACTAGTAGTCTTTTTCACTGGCGCAGCGGTTCGTTCTTTGTGCTGCAGGGAGCTTGACTCGATGGAATGCCTGACATGCGGGATACACGGCCGATTGGAATTTGCACATATATTATGGTCGATTTCGTCGTCGTTCCGCTCGCTCAATTAGGTGCCGTGTAGCTGTTGCAGCGAAGCAATTTATGCAAGAGAAACACAGCGCTCGTTAATACACAGACCACGCGAACTTTCTAGGTTTGTGTTGCAGAGAGGAGACACGAGCTCCGATGTATTAACAGTGCAGGAGGCGGTTGATGTTAAGAACAAAAACAGTATTTGAAAGAAGTATTGTCATATGATCGAAACAAATTTCGAATATTTTTCTTATGGAATACACAGTACAACATCATTGCATGCATAATTTGTCTCTTCTTTTGTTCCTCAAAATAATGTGTGAATGAATTATTCCTTCTCGCTTTTTGTGAATTTAATCGAACTTCTATCGAATCCGAAATGGCGGAAAGTATCGTGATTCATTGTAAAAAATTTGCAAGAGGATTTCGGATATTCGTTCTTTACGTAAGAATGGATAAATTACTGAATGTCAGTACTCAGACTCAACTTGCTTAATGTAGTATGGTGAAATTTCAGTTGCCACGAAATAAATAACCCACTACATAATTATAGGTTCATTTATACATGATTCAGTTATTTTTGCCACTCACGTCAAGGACCAAAAAAATGTTGTAACTTTTTCCTGAAATAATCTAGTACTGTAGCCGTAGCCTATATATTAAATATCTGCAATATCTGGATAGTAAAGATAATGTCAAACATACTGTGTATGTGAGCACTGATATACTACACGCGTAAATATTCTGAATTAATTTAAATTTCACTATAACAAACGAGCTGATTATTCGAATAGTCTCATAATTGAATGAATAAATGAATTAGTTTACATTTAACTCAGCAACAGTACTACCATTGTGTAGATAAAAACACCTAACAAGTGAAAGTTGAACGAACTTTTGTGATATGTCGTATTCAAACTGTTGTCATAAATAAAAACTAACATTTTATGTCGCTTCGGGTGCAACGCAAATGATTAGTGCAAATTTCAGGAATACCTAATGTCCAGCTGGTCGTTTACCAATTGACAGCTTGGCTGGGAAAACCCCCCGTCCGGAGGCGGCCAAATTGCAGGAGGCGAGGCGCAGAAACCGCCGGCTGACCGACTGCAACCAACGGCGGCGGGGTCGCGGCGGTGGCGGCGACAGTGGTGGCGGCGGAGGCGGTGGTGGCGGTGGCGGAGGTGGCGGTGGCGGCGGCGGCGGCGCGGCGCCTGTGAGGCCGCGTGGGCGGCAGCGGAAACAGCGAGTGCTGCTGCACCGACCGCGCGGGGGGCGGAGGGGGGAGGGGCGAACCGCGATTACACGGCACCTCCATTAGAAGGAACGAGCGCGCTGGGCCGACCGCGGCCGCGGTCGCGGTGCCTGCGGGCCGGCCCCAGCGGTCCGCGTTCGACGCCCGCCGCCGGCGTGGCGCCAGCGGAGCGCGGCGGCCGCGGCGCGGGGGTCTTTTGTCCCGGAGGCGGAAGCGCTGGATCGGCCGGGGCCTGAGAACGCGACCCGGCCTCGCCCGCTCTCCCCCGTGCGACAACTCTGGATTAAACACCTCCTACCCGGAACACGCTTGAGCGAATAGAGACTGCTTGTGGTATACGTACTAGGCAAGTCCGTGAAATAAAGTGAGGTGCTTCATAAGGAATACATCAAAGGGCAACCAGTTAAAAATGTACATACAATCATAATTAGGTATTACTAATCATTCAATCCTATTTCGCCATCGAGCTCAAAGCAAGCTTTTATAAATGTACCTAATACTACAGCCTTTGCAATGAATAGTGCCTCGTGCATATTACTGCTATTCATGATTCGTTCCTTACTTGGCATGTAATAAAGTTGTACTAGCCGAAAACTATACGCGACGTCTGTGCAGATGAAGTCTAGTGTATTTGTTACATTTGTTTAATCAAATGCAAACATGAGTTTTGGGATTTTTTTGTGAACGAGCAGAAACAAAACAACAAATGTTTATTTTAATTATTTAAATTTAGAAAAATGTTAAAGCGCTATAAAATAAATACAAGTACATTCACAGGCGTGCGCAGCCAGAGGTAAAATACATTCCTGAGTCCTCTTTTCCATTTAAATTTGATTTTTATACATGGCATTTTTCACTAGTAAATAAAAAAACAACTACAAAGAGAAAAAAATTTCTGTAATGACACAATAAATAAATAAATACTTTTTATTTTATTATGAACAAATTACAGAACTTATACCGTGTGAGCTTCTTGCCCAAAGTACAATTTCCCAAATTACCAGGTGAAAAAAGAGGAAAATCAAGGTTTGAACACTATAAGGAAATACAATGTTTTATTACTTTCGGCTCCCCTTCCTTCAAAAGTTTGGCGGCCTCCTCCCCTCCTTATGCACTTGCCTATGAATTAATTCATTTCAAATGTGTGTAGACGAATGACCTTATGGTTTGAATCGCCTATAAATCATTGCAATATTCAGTCCAACAAAGCAAAAAAAAAGTGAAGTTTTGAATGTTAATGAACAACATAATATATAAAAAGCGTCACCATTCTTTTTTAATATAATAGCCAGATATGACTCTTTCATTAGTACAATTTTACAATTTTATTTGTTTCGACATTCATAATTTTTATTCATGACTCGTTTTTTGCAGAGCATAGTAACAGCGTGCGGAATATATTCCCTTGACAAACTCGGTTGTCAGCGACTGCCACTGTCGCGTCGCTCTGCCTCCGCCATCGCTCCTGCTGTCGCTGGTGCTGCGCCTACGAGGGCGCGGCCAGATGTTCCCGGCGCGTCAGAGAAAGCAATTTGCTGCGCATCTAGACGTGGATATTAAAATTCGTGCCCTCAACTCTGAACCGAATTAGTTTCCGCCGCGTTAACGACGAGAAGCTACTGCTGCTGATACCGCGCGCCGTCAACTCCATCGCCGTCCCGCCTTTTCCGACTACTCCAAGCCTTCTTTCTGATGCATCGTCTTCCGTCGCTCTCCCCATTTTTCTGCCTTTTTTTCTTCAATTTCTCAACTTCTCCCTTCGTTCCTCGTCTGCGATCCGTTCATCTCCACTTTCGAATTCTTACATAACAATCTGACATGTAGTTTCGAGTTGAACGATGAATTTTGTCTGTGATACCTTCTTAATTTTGTTTCTCCTCTATCATTCATCTTCATTACTTTATTTCATCTTCTTCGTCTGGCTATGAGTCACCATATTCCTTTCTGAACGTGGCACTTGACATTCTACAATTCCACAATTATTTTAACTTTTCACTATTTCTCTTTCGTTCATTTTATTTCGTCTAGAGTTATTCAGTATTTCCGTCGCGTTACAGTTTCTTAGTTTCATTCCTTGAACACCGACGAGAGCATTATTCTTGGTTACTACCGATTACCAAGTGCCCTAAGAGCACTATACATTCTTGGGTCATTGATAAACAACTTGAAAAGAACGGAACAATTCCGAATAATTAAAATGTATAAACATCGATTTTAATGATGCAAAATAAGTGCTTGTATCTAAGAATAAACTATTTTGAACATTTTATTATCATTTTACAAGCGATTGTGGAAATTCTACAAAATACTTTTCCGCGCAAAGAGAACATGAGAGCTATGCGTGCCCGGATTGACTTTCCGAGGTGCACGCAATAGGTCATAGTTGAAATTCCGCATCATTCTTTTCAGAATAAATTTCCATACAAAACAGCGTCCCGTGAGGAAGTGGAAATGTTTTCGCTTGCATGCATGGGGTACTTGCCTCCTGGCTGACACGTGGCGTGTATACACAGCAATATATTTTCTCAAGAATAAAATTTAAATGTGTGTGTGTTAAAATATATGTAGAAATGGAACGGGCGATATTTAAATTGCACGTATGAAAAAAATAATATACATAACAGTGTCTATCTCTGAAGCGAAAATCCCATGCGGAAATTACTGCTGCCTTTTCGTAAATGTTCCCGACTCGGGCGAAAATCTTAAAGTAGTAACATTACATCAGTAGAATATTACTTAAAATGTAAATAACACTTACATAATTTTTGTAAAAACTCCCACTATTCGTTAGATCTTCAATATACCTTTTGAAAATATATTTACGACTACCATAGATGCAGATTCGCTGAAACCCTTGCAGCTCCCAAATATTTTTCGAAGCGAAATACAAATGATGTAAAAGTAAGTTTCCTTAGTCAAGCGCTCTCGGCAAGCCAGCACGTACCATCAAGTCCGCTTGGTCTCCCACATATCATGCGGGACTATTTCAAAGGTCTTTTAACTATCAGAAGAATTAATCTAAGAATGTGTTTGCATCCAGAGAGTTTATTGCAGACGATCTTTGGACTCGTTGGATATTTCTGTATACCACAACATGTTTCTGGAATCCCTTTTCGTATACGCCCTCATTCACGCGAGTCGCGCCGCGCAGGGCTTCTCTTTCGATTAATAGCTTCCTCGCGGTGCGCGCACCCTAATTCCCAGGGCACATCCCACAGCGTCTTCGTTCGCTCGCCAGCGCTCGCAGATTACACCATTAAGCGCCTCTCGCCCGCCCCTGCAAAGGCAGCGGAGGTGGTAGCCGTGGTCGCAATGGCAACGGCGGTGGAGGTAGTGATAGAGGAACTCGGGGCGGCGGCCGGGGTTGTCACGTAGAGGGTTGCGGTTACAGGGGTTGTCAAAGTGGGCAGTGGAGCTGGCGAGGACTAGGAGAGTTGACACGGTTTTTGAAGTGACCATGGAAATATGGCGGAGTGAGCAGTGATGGAGACAGTGGGGCAGAATGGGCGGCTGCGGTGGTGTCGGGGGAGATGGTGGCGGCGGCCGGGGCAGAAGTGGCGGGACACGCGACAGTCGTCCTTGGGCGCCGGCCGCTGGGCGCAGGCTGACGCCTGGAAATCCGATTAGAGCCACGTTCCGAGCGCCATCCGAGCTTCCCCGAGCGGTGGGCGCCTCGCATTGAGCGATGAGGGCGAGTAGAGGGTGTAGGTTGAATGGAGGAGATGTGAGCGAAAGGGGTGAATATGCGTGTGTAACGCTTGAAGGAAAACGCGGTTTGGAATGTTTCCGGTGCGCGGCTGTATGCTGAATTGCAGAGGAATGTGGTTGGAGTACACGCGGAGGGTGCGGCTTGTTGGGTTGTGGCTGGAGGTTGATAGAGTTGAAGCGACGAAGGGGCAAGGCGGGGCGGGAGGTGTAGCAAAGCAAACCACGGGAAGGGGAGACAGGTCGGAGAGCCATCAAGGTATTGCTTTCGAATTGCAATCCAACGTGATTGCCTACCTTTCACTGAAATTGAAAGTCGAGAGTGGATGTTGTATGGAACTTGAAAACTGTCCAGAGAGAAATTGAAAACCGAAAATTCAACATTCTCTGCTTCGAATACAAAAGTAACATTTGAGAATACTACATGTCTATAGTATTTTGTAATAAGCTGTTTGTCTAGTTACGTTCGTAATTTTTTCTCTCTTCGAGTTTCCATTTTAAGAATATCAAAGAATGATTTTTATAATAGAATTGTATTTAATAATAATAATAATAATAATAATAATAATAATAATAATAATAATAATAATAATAATTTCTATCCTTTAAATTACGTACTCTATAAATTTTTTGAAATAAATGTCGGACTTTAATAAATGCAACATAATTATAAGAGAGAAACATTTATTACTATGTCAGTCTCCTAAAATTAATTACACTCATAGTGAGATACGTTAATAGCGTCACACCCTTTTACAAAAACAAATAACAGCTTGTTTGAATTAACAAAATTGCTTAACAGACGCTCCCATTAAGAAATACGAAACAAATTGTCCAAAATACATTTTATTTTCATTACGACAGTTTCCAAAGTTCCAAAATGATTACAACACTTCCAACTCTTCTCCGGAACATTCCAGTTAACCCCCCGAGCCGCATGTTCTGACGGCAGACGGGCTTCAAAGAGGCGAAGCCCCGCCACGCCCGTCGCGCTGTGCCGCAGCGCCCTCTATTCTCCCGATAGACTTCAGAAACTTGCTCCCCTCCGCCGCGGTATCTTAAAGACCCCTGACAAAACACCCCTGTAAGCTCATTTTTTTCAAACCGCGGGTCTCGTGTGACAGGTCCCTTAATGGACTATTTAATGCCCCATTGCGTCCATACGAACAGGGGCACGCCTCTAAATAACGCTGCATGAGGAGGGGGAAGGCCAAAAGGGGAACGATGCATTTCTAGGAAGACTGCGTTCATTCCACAATGGCGGCCGATGAATGGAAGAAGGGTCACGTGCGCACGTCTTGATTTGACTTATGATTTTGGTTGACAGCGCACATATAGAAGGCGATGGGGGAGCGAGGGCGTGGTCGAACAACGATTTTTCTTATCGGAGACCGTAATAGAACACTGGGGCCTTTCATTACCATCGGGAGATACCTAAAATGTTCAATATTGTTCTGTGAATATATGAATGGTTGAGGTGAGATGAGTTTGTTTACCCAATTGAATGCCTTTAGTTTAAATATAAATAAATTGATGAAAAAGCGTAAAACTTCCACTACACAAAAGCGCATTGCTTGATGTCAAACTATTAATTTTAATAGTTACATGAAAGTTCAAAACATTTCATTTTGGAGTTGTTTTTAAACTATAATATTGGAGTTCAAGAAAAAAAAAACGTTATCTTAATACGTTCTTTACATAAACACAGTATGTGATTTGAAACCTTTCAGAATTTAATTTATAAAACAAACTGCCTAGAGAAAGAATCTTCTCAAAGTAGCAAGTAACATATATAGTACTTCAACGAAACTATTAATTTGATAAAAAATATGATCGAAATCAAGAGGTTTTTAAATTTCAACAATTGTATTGTATCTTTGCACACATGTACAAGCAATGATTTTTTTAATGCTTTGTAATGATCAAACTATATTTTAGACCAATCTCACAAGATATGTATTTTCTTCTCGTTTGAAGTATCGTACAGCGCGAACCTTTCCCATGTGAGCGAACTATAACATTGTATTCCACCTCACTGCACCTCCAGCGGTGAGGGTTATTTACGCTCCGCCCGATGTGCGCTCTTTCAACGCGTCACGCACGCGTGTCCGCGAGGCCGCACGCGCCGATGGATGGGCGCGGCCGCGCGCGCGCCCGCCATTTTTCTCTGCTGCAGCTCGCCTCGCTTCAGCGCCGTGCACCGGCTAAACGCGGAATTACCGCGTGAGAAATGACGCTAAAGCAGATGCGTTCGCTTTACGGGATATTTTACAGCGCCGCATTATGTTGGTGTACAAATTGCATTTGCTCGCTCTACACATTAAAGAGGCGGGTCATAAATTCGAGAAGACTATGTGGCAATTTAAATGTTAAATTTAAAACTTCATTCAACTTAACTAGATGTTTATCGATACATTCGTAAGTGATCAACTTTTCAAAGGTGGTTCAGGTTATTAAAATATGATTCTTTTAAAAAGAATGAGTGTGTTACAAAAAGAATTATTTTCAAATTTACTCATTTGTATTTTAGTTTGCTTTGAATTTCGTTAGATACACTATATATTATAATTCTAACTTAATTATCAATATTATTTGATTACATATCGTACCTCTATGGTGACTACATAAACTGTACATAATACATAGTACAAATTATGGCTATAATTTTAAATCTAATAATGTCAGTTTATTTCCCACTCTGACGATTCTAGACGTTGAAAGAAAGGAAACCTTCTGCAAAAGCTTCCAAAGGGTTTTCAGGAAGATCTAATTTCTTGAGACTTCGATGCCTGGTCTTCTGGATGGCTCCAGTACTTGATATTAACATAGGAATGATTCTCACTTTGCCAACAGTCCATTGTTGGAAAAAAGACTGTTTGAGATTCACATACACTTCTTTTCTGTGTATTTCACGATCAGGGTTGAGACATCAATAACATCGACTTGCATGTATTCTTTATTGAATATATAAATATCACGTTGATTACAAATTATTATATTCATTATTATTATTATTATTATTATTATTATTATTATTATTATTATTATTATTATTATTATTATTATTATTATTATCATTATTATTATTATCATTATTATTATTATTACACAGTTTTCTTGTCATTTCCGTTAGGAACATGAAGAAAGTTATTACCATTCCGAACGGAGTAGTTGAAGCGTATAAACAACGCGCGAGTGCAACTGAGAAGCGGGGGGGAGGGTTGAGGGGCAGGGGGTGGGGACGGGGCAGGGGAAAGGGCGCGCGCGCAAGGCGGTGGCGACGCAGCCCGACGGCGTGTGAAATTGAACCGGACGCGATGCAGCCGCCCCGACAAGCGGAAAACCAATGCGCGCGCTCCGAAAAAAGCTGCCGCTGCGGAGGTAGCGCTGCCGCTGGAGCCGCTGGATGGCTCCGCTCGCTTCCGGCACTGCGCCCGCCCCGCCCCGGCCCTCATTTCGCGCATTCTAATAATCCTCTACGATTCGTTACGCCCACCTTTTCTTCCTATCTCCCTTTCTTCCATAGGCGTGCGCGCAGGGGAGGGGGCAGGGGATCCATTATCCCCCCCTCCTCTTGAAAATTTCGAAGGGGTTCCGTAGCCTTACCTTATATTTAACATTTTATTTCCATGTCATATCTTAGAGAAAAATTACCAATGGAAAAAATATAATTTTAAAATTTACTGATGGGAAATGAAATCACTTGTCATTGTTTATGTTGTTTATGTATGCTCGTATATGTTTGAGAAAGTGTTGTTATCTTATTTTCTCAGAATAAATGATTTGAAAAAATTGGGCACGGACAGTAGCCATGAAGTTGTTGACTCAAAAATTCAAAACTCGGCTGGAAACATCTAAAAATGTCTAAAATTGTACGAAATCATTCCGAAAAATGCCGTCAAGTCTCAGTCCATTCCTCCTTCACCGTCCAAAAATATATATCAAGAATTCGAAAATGGTGGCTTTCCTCAGTGAATTTAGATGATAATCTTTATGCACCAAGGGCGTTATAAGGGTTCTAGTGATCGAGCGGCGACAAAATTCCCTCGGGCCAAAGGCCCTCCGTAACGGCCCCAAAACACCCTCGGCTTCGGCCCAAAGGACAAAGGGCGTTTTGTCGCCCTAGGACAATAGAACCAGTTAACGCCCATGCCACTTACATAATTTAATTTTTTACCCAATTTTTGGGATTCAGATTTATTTACTAATGAACCAGATGTTATCTTGACTCGGTTTTATCTTTCATATTTACCTTTCATAATTTTCTCTCATAATTCTCTCCGTAAGGGAACATGTAGCATCATTCAACTGTTTTCATATTTCCCTCGTAACCACGGTCATCTCGCTCCCGATAAGTTATGCAGCGATAATCGAACTCCGAATCGAAGGCAATAACAAGCTATAAGCTATCAATAAAAAATAAAGATTTTTATTACTCTTTTTTATTTTCATTTGCTGGTTTTGCTTTCTTTCTTATTGCATTTCTTCATATTTTTTCATTTTTTTACTTTCTGTATTAATTATTTTTACTTCCTCCCTTCCACCTTTTCTTTCAATATTACATTTTTCTTCTGTGTTTTATGGTCCATAATTGGAGTTTGCAGTTCCTTCCCTCATTAATGTTATGGTTATGAATACAACGCAATTTCAAAGCTAGATGTGACTGTCATTAACTCATTCATAGCGTTTTTAAGATAGTTCTTATCTTTCGTGTGAAATGAATGAGAATTATGTTAATGAGGTAGTTTGTGTTCCCAAATTGGTGTTTGCAGACGCGTGTGCTCACATTTATTTCTCATATTCTTCTCTCGTCTCTAACAAATAGGCATTCAAAATTGTATAGAAAATTTATTCAATATTTGGCAGAAAGATGTTATTTATGTCAATCATATTACGTCAAAACTGTGAAGTCTAATAAATATCATCTGTCTATTTTTTGCATTACGTACTCAAACTCAACTCCAACTAACAACGCCACAAATAAGACTTCTCGATTTATCGATCGATTATCATTTTTATAAAAGAAAGTTCTCCTTTCTATTGCATTGTTTTTCCCCATTCAATTCTCTCGCCGCATGTTTAATATCACGTGAAACTTTACAATACCCAGCCAGTTGGCAACTATTGGGAGAAGATTCTCTGACTTTCTTGGAACCTCAAGTGCGCTCCATATGACGACGAAGTTCTCAAAGTTTCTGGGAGCTGGCCGAAGTGCCATTTCTCTACGAAGTTCTTTCAACTCGAAGTTCTTGTTGAGCCGTAACTTTCACTCTGAGTGAATCTCTTATCGCGAGTAATTCCCTCTTATCTTTTGTTACTTTTATGGCATTTGGCATTATCAGTTGACAAAGAATTTGCGTATATCTTATGATTTCCATTTCACAAAAGCATATTAATTGTTTAAAGTTATCTCGTCCAACTGTATGATTTCGAATAATGTTGCTGGTGTGTGAAAGAAATGTTATTTCAATTTAAAACACAAAAAATTTTAATGGATTTTTAATTATTAATATCAATGCGATGTAATGATTGTGTATATTCGATTGAAATCATATAAATCATATTCCTATTAGTTATCAATATATTTTACTAATGCTAGAGATCATTACTTTTCAAATTCTTTGTAAAGGCATTTAATAAAATGACATGCAATCGCCGAAATTAACTGTGAACGAGAGTATTGTCTGTATTGATCATCGTGTTTTCACGTCGATTTCAAATTCTCTGTAAAATGAACCCGTGAATAATTTCATTTATTGGTTCCATGCACAACCTTTTTAATTAAAATATTACATACTGATTCTTCTCGTGTCTTTGTTTATTATTACGAAGGGAACTCGATGAAGGAGCAGCAACGAAATGAAAGTTGTAGTATTCATACTTGTATATTAGAAACAAATTACTCTGCAATATCTCTTAAATTCAAATTGACTTTCGGGTTCAATATTTTAATTAGCTTCGAAACTAGAACACGTTCGCAATTTATACACTTGTAACTTTCAAATACCTTACAATCTTTACGAATAATAAATCATTGACAGCGGAAATATACCATTGGATTTTTATTGCATTTTTAAATATTCTTTAAAACATTGAATGCATTACTCTGGAAGTAGTGTGAACATGATTCTCTTAAAAAAAATGAAAATTCAACATCCACAGTTTCTGATGATATTTCATTCACAAAACGAATATCATCCCTCAAATCCTACAATCGCCTCTGTTTACGCAAGTCTTCCTCGGCGACAAACATCTCGCAAATGCTTGCGTTGGCCGAGCGCGTCCTTCAGCCGCCACCGATGCGTACGTTTCGCGCGGGCAGTTGGCAACTCGTAAAACAAACGACGGGCGCGGCGCGGCGCGGCCAGCCGGCGCTGCGCCGAAACGCACCCGCGACGCGCGGAGGCAGCCGCGGCGGCGCCGACAAAGGCGCCAATTAGCCAGCGGGAGAGCACTCCCCTGCAGATGCCGCCACCGGCGCCGCCACCGCCACCGCCACCGCAGGCGCCCTGCTAGCTCATCGCCCTACGAGAAGACTCCCACACTGGGCGCTACAGGGCCAAAAGCGGCCAGTTAGAAAAGCCATCGGGAAATAAATAAATACTAGTCATGAACAAAAAAGTTGATTACAAATCCATTAACTGGTATGTATTATTATTATTTTTATTATTATTATTATTATTATTATTATTATTATTATTATTATTATTATTATTATTTATTCTATTTATTTGACTCATATTGTTATTATTAATGATACTAGATTATTTATATGATTATATATTGTTTTATTATAAATTATTAAATTATTTATAACATACTTATTGTTTGCAGAAAATTAAAAGAGATTTTTATATTAGCAGCTCGCAACGTGGTGGAGTGTGCCCTCTTGGCGGCGGGGGGGGGAGAGTGCATGGAAGAATGTCAGCGCAGACGTGGTAAACACACGTAAAAATTAGTCCAATAATTCAGAACCTTTCGTAGAAAACCAAACTCTTATTCCTCTTAAACTCTTATTCACGTCTTAAAGACTTTCTTCATGACGCACAACATTAAATTCAAAATTTGAAAAGTGAGTTGAACTTGATTTAAGAATATTTCGTATCGTTTGCATTAGAGATGGGACATTGCTTTTCATATCTTGCTTCCAATACCTGGTAATTTCAATTCACACGATATTTGGTCAAAATGGAATTGCTTCATAATTCTCTTAAGGAGCAGTAAGTATTCGACCTTAAATGTGACTCACAACCAATAGCGAGGTCCCTAAACATGATTCTTGAAGAAGTTGGATTAAACTATCTCCCTTGGTAACTACAATTTTCTGAGAAACCGCTAGTTTGGGGAGAAGTTTTTCATGAATATATTTATGATATATGGATTTTCTATTCTGGTTACATGAAATCAAAATATCGAGAACGGCAGAGATTTAAAGGAGATCTGGAACGTGCGTTATTGCAGTTGGAACCAAACAAACGAAACTTGTGTAAAAATGTAAAGATATACTTGTGTAAATGACAAGATCAGTACTCACATTATGTTCTTAAGAAATGTAACAAAATAATGTAATTTGAAATTAAACTGTGACAGAGGGAAATTGTCTAGTAATGTGAGCTTCTTAAGCACGTACCATTATTTTTTCTTGTACCAGCAAATATGATATTACTATTTGTAATAATAAAGCTTTATAAAAGAAAGTAAAATTTATAAACCACAAAGTAGAAATTCCGTACTTCAGAACTTAGCTCTAGAATTGACGTGACATAATTCGTGAATGCAAAGGGGGAACACATGCACGAAAAGGTTGAGAACCTAAGCTTTAGTAAATAATTGGTCACGATTTTTTCAAATTTTATGTAAACTTCTTACTTATTGTAGCTACTGCAATTATGAAATGAAAGCAACTGCAGGTTCAAAACGAAACATGGCAATTTGTTGAAATATATAATACAGGAAAAAGCAAAGGGTCTTCAAATCTTCATGTCAATAAATATTACGCCTATATACGAAATATTTTTGCTACTATGTGCCGGTTTCTCGCTTTAAAATAATCGTGGAATAATCAAAAATAGCAAATAATATATATTCAAAAAGATATTGATATTATATTGTATTAATTAATATTTATTTGTTATAAATTTATCTTTTGGTCGGAGCGCTTACTTTTTATTATCAGAATCATTTTATACGATTATTCTTTGTGTGCTTTTGTTTTCACTTCGACCCACTGTGCGTTGCGTTTGCAGATGCTCTCTCTGCAGATATGTTGCATTTCCACGCCACTGGTCGCGCAGCTGGCGCCGCAGACGTCACCCTTCTTTCAGCAGCGATTCCGCCGGCTACATTCGCCGCACTCCACCACAGAATCGTCACCGCAAGGACAAGGGTCTTCATTTTGTGAACTTCCCACGTTATCCTCGATTATCCCTGTTTGTCAGCATTGTTTACGACGTAACTCTAAACTGTTCAGTAAAGTCATTCCATCTACCATATTTCATTGAGTTTCCACACAAAGCAGAGCGAATACCTCCATTTCTCCTCTTTCATTTTCCTCCACTTCTCTCCTTTTATCATTTTCTGTATTTGTCAATTTCTTCCATTTTTTCAATATCTCCTACATCTGACATAGTCCGATTCCTTTCATCCGTCACTCCCATCACCAAGAGTCCTTGATAATCGGCATCATCAACAGCATTACAACCTCGCTCCAGCAGCCTCGCGCAGCCTTCCGGCGCCTTCGTGGCCTCTAATCCGCAGCGCCGGGCTCTTCGTTAGTGCCGCGCCAGCGGGGGCTGTTGTAATTTGCGGCGGCTCGAAGCCCCGGCCGCGCGGACGCTCGTGAATCGCTCGAGAGGTTTCTGTAGCGCCAACGACGACCAACCGGCACTCCCCCCCCTCCGCCGCCGCCCCCGCCACCCCCTCGCAGGCCATGCACCTCCACCCTCGCGATCCCCGCCGCCCCCGGCCCGCTACCCGCCACCGCTCTTGCTATCACCAGCCCCTCCGCCAACGGCCCTGCCGCCACTCCTGCCGCTACCCTGGCCTCCGCCCCCCGACCCCGCCACTCCGACTCCTTCGCTGGCCATGCACCTCCACCCTCGCTATCCCCGCCGCCTCCTCCCCGCCACCGCTCCTGCAATCACCAGCCCCTCCGCCAACGGCCCTGCCGCCGCCCCCAACTACGCCGCCCGCCCAACGTCTGCCCCGCCACCACGGTCATCACAGCCCCTTCTGCGAGACCCGTCCTTGCCAGCATTGCGCCGCCGCGCCGCCCGGGCCTTACCGCTGAGGACTCCACCGCCCCGCCCCCGTACTTTCCAGCCTCCCTTCCCTCCCCGCCGCCACTGCTTCCCCGCCCGCCTGCCCGCCCGCCCGCGCCGCCTGGCCGCGCGCCCAGGCCGCTGCTCCGCTGTTCAACCGCGAAGCTGAGTGCCCGTCGTTGGCGCTTGTGTTCGGCTGCTTGTAATGATACACCTCTACAAGAGAGATTCAGGCTTCTGGCCATGTAGTTGGAGCAGATACACGTAAAAGAGGATGTACGCAGTGGGAGGTACGATAATTATATAAGATGTTTCTAATTCAAAGACTAGGATACTTTACTCTGTTCAGGATTGTCATCGCGTGGTTTCATTTTATCGACAGCAAATTCGCAATGCATTTAGGAAGATACAGTACAATAATGCTCATTGACTACATCGATTCCTACAATTTGTCATTATATTACATGAATGCTGTTTATCATTTTTGAATAAAATTTATAAGATGTGAATATATCTTAACAGTTAAAATAATATTAATTAGCGTACATTAAGAATGCTTTTACTTTGACGAGAAAATGTAGTTTCTAGTATTACACGAATTGCACATGATCCAAATCAATTCTTGTGTATCACAATACCATCTGCTTCAAACTGTATTTTTTTTTACAATGAGTCGTCTAAAGCTAGCTTTCGTAATTTTTCAATATTCAATGAAATTTCAATATTCAATGAAAAAATTAATACATTTTACTTTTTTCATCAAAACAATACCCTTTGAAGAAGAAAATATACAGAACGGTACTCTGGTGTTATTTAGATGAATACATGAAAATTGGACCATCACACTTTGTGATTATATTGGAAAAGAAGATAAAATTGTTTTAAATCGATATCAATTATTCATGAATCTCTTTTATTGGAATGATAGATTTTTCACTAATTCATTTAAATTTTATTCATTTTCCCACTAACTAAGTGTAAAATTCCTAGTAACGTTCCATTCAAGTGAATAAATCAGAAATTTTTAACACATTGAACGTTAAATGATAATTCGAATTATTTTTGATTTATGTAACAAAAAGATTCATACTTTTCGAAGCATAATACACGCATAAGAAGACTGTCATAAGAGTGAAAAAGATGTAGTACATTAAATATTTATTATTACTAATGATATTTTGACATTAATCACTTTATTCACAAATCTCATCTATAAATTCTGAAATGTTCTCGCCATTCAAACGAACTCTTGCAAGCCTTGAAAAACACGTTCTCATAATACATATGGAGAAACAAATACGGGTCACTTTATTAAATAGAATAAGCCATCATCAGTCAAAAAAGTATCTCTCTTCCAATGAATATCAGTTTGTCACTATTCTTTTGATCAGTTGATTCAATAACAAAAATGTCGCTACTGATGCAGCATTTTCAATTCGCACATCGAAAAGGGATCGTCACCATGTATTGAACGCATTTGCATTGTATTTTTGCACAATGGCGTCCGTCGCGACCCCGATCCGCCCGCGCAGGGCTAATGCGGCACGCGCCACCGGGCCAAAGGGCTGCGTGGGGGAGGGGGATAGGGTGGAAGGGCCAAAGGGCCAAAGGGCCGGAGGCGCGCGCCGCGCCGGAGGCTATCGGGAGACGCTTATCGGCGCTGGCAGCTTCGCTTTTAACGTCAATTAAAGCGACCTCCCGGCCACGCGAGGGGGGGGGGCAGGGCGCGGGGGCGTAAAGGGATTAAGGCTCGCCCCATTTACACGCGGGAGTAGTTGCAAATCCGGCGGAGGGCGAGCGCGTGGGCGCGGGGGCCGCGGTGGGGGGGTCGGGCAGGGCGAGGGTCACGCGCGAGGGCGCCCCCTGGGGCCCCCCAAGGGCCGAGGGGAGGGCGGCGGGAGGCGCGACGCGAGAAGCCCTAGGCGGCGGAGGCGGGGCCGGGGGCCGATCGGAGTACCACGCTAATAGTAGTGGGACTGACAGCTGGGAGCGCCAATGAATGCGAAAAGTTTGCAATGACAGAAACGGATTAGGAAGGATAGGCGGGATACATTAACGTAGCCGATTCCAGAAACAGTTGGAGCAGCGTCGGTGTGTTCTGCATTATCATCAATTTTCAATACAATGAAATGGCATGCAAGCCTCCTATGCATACGAAAACAAGCGTAGGGGTTGATGAAGTATTATTGATACATTTTTTCATGTTAACTCTATAATTTATGCTTAACTCACGACGGCATATGATTAATTGCAATGATAAACTATATTACTTCTCTTTGCATTTTTAACATTTTGTTTGCTCCGAAGCATTTATTCGACAGATATTCTAGAAAACTTAATTATCATAGAAATAAGTTGCGAAGGCGTAACCAAAGAGTTGACAGACCAGACATTGAAAGAGTGACCAGACATTGTTTTCATCAGAAATTTTAATCAGACATTTTTAAGACATTTTTTAAAACTTTAATACACTTAAGGGGATGAATTTGACGATTTATTTTTTAATATGACTAATGAATTAAAACAGCTTGTATGTTCTTAGTTTTCTACCTTGTAAACAACAAATAATGAAACAAACAAAAATTGCAAGAATTTCAAAAGATTTCTATCCGCTACTATTTCTGCATGTATCGGGAGGAAGGCTAATGAATAATCGGAGTGGCATGTGATGAAGGTCAACCCTAGAATTGAAAATACGCACTCAAAGAACTTGACTGTGACAGGGTGAGTAGCAATAATTGATGCTGCGAGAGGCTGCACTAGTTGGCTATTGATGGGCTTAATAAGAGCAGACAGCAGGATACGAGGCGTTGGTGTTGAATTAGAGGGTGTTCACAGAGGCTTGAGAGCAGATGTGCAAGATATTTGTTCTCTTCGAAACCTTTCGTTTCACGTTATACTTCAATGTTCGTGACCCAAATTCTGTTTATTTGCTATGTAGAAAAAGCTCGTTTCAGATGCATGAGTAAAATTGATCTACTTTTTTCACGTAATATTTGAGTAACTTAATGTCATGTAATATCAAAAAATGTTGACGCCGCCAACTTGTGATGCTGTTATAAATTTCTTAGCATGGAGACATTGAGAGTTTTTGCTATGCAAATTTTGTAATAAACACTAGAATTTTAGTTTCCTACATACGACACTTGTTTAATCATGAGTTAGCAATAAATCATAAAAAAGAATAAAGACTGATAAAATAGAAAGATTTTTTATTAATAATATGGTTACGTATGCAAAATATGGAAAATCACAAATTATGGTTTTCTCCGATCATTTTCCTCAAGTTATAAGCTGATTTGAGTAAACATTATAAATGCCTCCACTATTTTGAAATTGAATTTAATGAAACGATTAAAATCCGCAAATGTCGCATTCAGATTACATCAATTAACATTATCATAAGAAATTCCATGATAAATACACAATTAAGTAGAAATATTGATTCATGTGGATGTCAGTGTCTGCGTGTGGTTATTCCAAAAACAAAGGATCTAACACCAAGAAATTAGTGATCTGACTTGTTATATTGATGTAAATACTTTCACATTGTAGTGTTACGTAAAACAAACATTACATCGGGTGACAGCGAACATTTTTTTCGCGGTCACCGTAATCTGTTATTCAGAATTTCTCTTCTGCGGTCGTTATAATGCAGATAGTCCACGAGTGAACCGTACATTTTTTTGCCTTAATTTAACGTAGTTCATTTACGATTGAATTAAAAAGTTTCATTAACGCTCTCTAATTACATTCGGTAGATATGATGATACCGAAGCTTGTACCAGTGCAAGAAGGCGCATTGTGAGTTTCGGCAAAAAGCCCCGCGCAGCGCCCGAGTCGCGGCGGCGCGCAGTGCTCTCCGCCTGCGCTAATCCCGCTCGGAGGTGGCGGCGCCGCGGCGTTTTTTCGGCCTCGGATCGACGCCCCGGGCCGCCGATGGAAGCCGCCGGCGGTTAATTCCATTTGCACCCGCAAAAACCACGGCCGGCGACTTGACGCGCGCGATAAATCTCTCGGGCGAGAAGCAGCCCGGCGGCGGGGGGCAGCGGGGGAATGGCGAGGGGGCGGGGACGGGGAGGTTGACGGCGGCAGTGGTGGGGATGTGTGTTAGGGAGGGTGGTGCGGAGGTCGTGACGTCGGTGGTGAAAAGGGGAGGGGGTGGTAGCGCGCGAGTGGAGGGCTCGACGGCGGTCGTTGCGGAGGATGTGGTGGAAATGTGTGATATCGAGGGTGGCGTGGAGCGGAAGGCTGCCTAACCAAGGCCAGGAAGGCGCTGGGGATGGTGGCAAGTGCTGAATGGGGCTGGCGATGGATGGCAGCAAGGCTACTAGCGGCAAGAACAGAATGAGGAGGCGCGAAGCAGCGGGAAGGGACGAGTGCAATGTAGTTAGACAGTGAAGTACCATTTGACACCCATTGCATTAAAATTAACAATAAAGATAATATTAGGGGAAACTAAAATTGTTCAGGTGTTCGAATTATGGATGTCAGTAAAAATTGTTCTAGAATAATACATTTAATAGGGAGAAAACAGCTATCCATAATAGCCTAATTGATGGTGTAGAAAAAGTGCACCAATAGTTTCAGAAAGAAACCATACTTCACGCAGTAGCCATCAGCAACTCTGTCGCTGATTGCTCATAATGTGAAAGGATTAAACCTTCCCTTTATTTTCATTTCACGTTTTAATCTTGGTAAAATTATTTATGTTGTCTAATGCAATGTATAACACATTTTATTCGAAATGCTGTGTGAAATGTATATTTTTTCACATTGTAAGGGAAATTTCGATTGAAATATTTTAAATTAATGTTTATGGAAGGTTCGAAACTGTGCGAGAAAGGTGTATACGAGAAAGGCGTATGATAAATAAATTGAAAGAGGAGAAAGTGAGAGGGAAGATATTCATTTTTATAAACATGTATCGAGTTTAGTCAGTCGCAGAATGATATTAATTCCTGATATTCAAGACAGAATAAAGTTTGTAGGCTATAAACTTATCTTAGAAAAACGAAAAAAATAAACGAATGCAAAACGAGTTAGAAAATGAGACGGCGTAATAGTATATGGAGGGCGAGATTGGACTTGGACGCACGATACGATCGAGGGGAGGACTACGTCAACCGAGTGAAAGGGAAACAACAAAATGACAGCACCCATTCAACAAATGAGAGAACTGCTGGCAGTGGACGGCGATATGCGTCCCAACGGGTTCGTAGGAGCGCGATAGTACAGCGCGACAGGAAAGTCTCTCTGCAGTGGCACCAGTAGTTGATGAGTGTGCTAGCAACAGAAATTACGTTGGTAGCATGAACCGAATTTTTGAACAAATGAAAACGCGAATTGCGTACTCAAAAACTATCATATCAGATGCTGGAAGTGTTGTCCCCTTTCATTTTTTCTCATTGATCTGGTTGCTACAAACACAAATGAAATTTTGAATAACAGCCCCTGATTCGGCTCGACGCGGAGGGACTTCCCTGGCTACGTTACATTCCGTTGCAGGAGCTGGGCAACCAGTGCGGGGCGCCAGGGCGGCAGTGGCAGCAGCCAGTGGAGCGGGAGGCGAGGCGGGCCGCGGGCGGAGGGCGCGGAGTGGAATTTCTCGCCCGAGCGAAACGAACTGCGGGCGATCCATCAGTCTGGGCGAGGGAGGGCGCCTGAACCCTCCGCGCCCCTCCCCCGTCACCACTCGCTCCCACAGCGCAAGGGCCACTTCGCTTCCTGCGCGCCGAAAGGCTACTTCACTGGGCGCCGGCGGAAACATTGCTCTCAGCCGTTCTCATCGGTCTTTGGCAGGAGGGGGGGGTGAACACCGCCACCTCCCGAGTCATAACATGAAATACACTTACGGAACTAATGGTCTCGTTAGTTGACGGGCTCAGAATCAAGTCACTCACTCAGTCGCATCTTGGCACGCGCACATACCCTACTACGCATCCTTGCAGAAAGGCTGCACCACTGCTCCACTCTCGGTGCGTTGGAGTGCAAGCTGACGAGCGGGGAACGCTAACGGATCACAACGGTACAAGCCTAGGAACTTAAGTTGTTACTTGTGAATTGCAGTAGCGAAAATGCTACTGAACAAGTAGAACATATACTTCTCAAGAACAACAAATAAAATACTTACTTTTAACACTGCAAACATTATTTTAACAAAAACTTTGTGCACGAATTCTGCAATAATAGAGTGTACTATACATGTAGAGTTCTCAAGTATTTTTCCATTCAAGAATACAAAAAAAATCCATAACGCAACTTGTGAATAGCAACTGTGTATTGATGGATGGCCTCTTCCCTGGAGTTGTGCTGCCTCATTACTTCGGCGGTGACATTAGCTGAGAATGAAAAACTAACTGAGAATAAGAATTCAGGCGGTTCGCGCAGAATGAGAATAGACTAAGAAACACAATCATGTAATAGAATTTTCAGTCAAAATCCAATCTTTCTAATTGCTTTTGGATTTTTGCCAAAGTCCTATTTATCTAACAAATACATAGGCACCTCCCACGTGGCCGGAGGCTAAGTTGGTTTCTTCGAATTTCTGCGGGAATTAATAATTAGTAGTACAGCAATTTTGTGCTTAAAATTTATTGTTTCCCATTTGTGTTGGTTATCCCCTTTATGTTGGAGGTATTCCGTGTTCATTAATTACACTGAGGTTCTGAATTTTTAAAAAAATAATTCACAAAGAATTTATTCTTCTTAAAATAATCTTTTTAAAATTTTTTAAGAAGAGTAAACTGTCAATTATTGGTTCTTAAAATGCAATACTAAATAGACATAAATCTATTTAGAAAACACCGAGGAACATCAAAAGAAATTGCGAATTTTCTTAAAGTATTAACTCCGAAAGGGTTTTGTTTTTTCAATAATATTCTTCAATTTAAACGAAGTGATTTAGCTTTGACATTTTACCATGATTTTATTCAACAAATATCCATATATTTAATATTTTACATTACGTGTATATTTAATATTTACAGCGGAATAGAAACAATACAAATCAGTTTCAAATTTTTGTATATCGCTTTCTTTTAGAGAGACTCTTAGATGGAATAAAGGATGTTTCCGTTATTTGAAGGAAGGCAGGAATTCCAATAAATTAACGTTTTGAATTCCTTCTTTTGAATTGTTTGAAATGTATCTTCTTTACGGATTCTGCTGTCCATCTTACTACATCAGTATATATCGCGACAAGGATAAAGAAACAGAATATAAGAATGGATAAACGCTATGAATTGAGTATAGTCATTCAAACAAAGAAATATCCCTAAAATTCTTTTGATTTACCATTGACATTTATGTTTTCATGATAGAAAACCATTCAATATTTATAATGTTTATGTCGAAATAAAGTAATAGCAAAACTGTATTTCGAAACCAATATTTCAAACAATTTTCTGGAGTCATAAAATTTCATGCGAAACAAATGGTCGCACAACTCCGTTTCATTTCGCGTCCCCGCGACACAATCTAATGCGGACAGCAATTTATGAACAAAATATATTCCGAACTCGCCTTTCCCCATGCGGCACTCCCCCAGCAGAAAATATTGCCTTTGAATACAGAGATAACGCTCCATCTTGTAATATTCCATACATTTTCCTCATGCGAGCCCATTAGGGCTGGAACAACCTCTTACTCCCCATGTTCGACCGCCCGATAAACGCAGCCTCTGGGAGAGCTTCCGACAATGGCCGGAGGCGGCGCTGGAGTTGGGGGAAGCTATCCGCATTGATGACAGCTGCACGGGGTGGAAAAACAATCGAAGTTAGCGCGTCTGCGAATGGGCATGCGAGGCACAGAAGAGAAGAAACTGACGAACGCAGAAGACCGGTGAATAAAGAAGAACGTCGTGGACAGTCGGTGCTGAGGACTTGCGTGAATTGACCGATTCGTTCAAATATGCAGATGAAATTGATAGGATGATGAGAATTATAGAGAAAAATTTGTTATAACGAGAAAAAAAAGTAAAATTAGTTCATAGAGCGGCTGAGCAAAAACAAAGTTTGTATGCTTGTAGCGAGTGAAAGTTCATTAAAATATTATAGCAATTTCAAATATTAATACAACAATAATTTAAACAGCCTAAAAACGGCTCAATACACTAGAAGAAAAAGATATAAATATGAATATATTGCATTTCAGAATATCCTAAATAGAAAACCATCATATAAATGTAGCAATAACAAGAAAGCTTAAATGAAGGCAGTCCAACAAGGGAAGGAAAAGCGCAATAGGAGAGCAAAGATAATAGAGAAGGGAAAGTCGATAGCAAGTGGGAGTGAGGGACAAGCGGGAGGAGAGGAGAGCGTGGGCGGCGTTGATCTGGACGAGGGAGGGGCGAACCATATTGTGGCCCAAAGCGATTTAGCAGGGGCGCTATCGGTCTGTCAGCCACCGGGGAGGAAGACGCGACATATCAATCACGGCCAGCGCTGCCAATCTCGCCTCGGCCCTCCGCGCCGCAACGTCTTCGAAAAACTTGGCGCGGTTATTAATCCCGGCGGCGGCGGCGGCGGCGGCGGCGTTTGATTGACGAGGCGTCGCGAGGGGGCCCCGCGACGAAGAATGTTGGCTGTGGTGTCAGGGCGGGCGTTGGGGACACCAGCACAATAGCCAGTGGCGCGGGAGGGGCAGAGTTTGAAAGAAGTGCGCCTTCGTGGCGCGACTAGAAATGACTGAATTTAGCGCGAAGGGACCATTTTGTCACATTTTATTTAGCTACTTGCCAGATTTTCCGATACCTCAGAACGGTTTTTCCCTTCACTATTAAATGACCAACACATTTCTGAGTTGATTTACTTTGTTATTTCCACTGTTTCATCTGTAAAAAATAAATAGAAAATATTAAAATTTTGTAATGTGTTGATGAAATATGAGGCTTTGTGTTAAATATAATTTTTTTACAGACTCCACTTTTACACTAGTTACATTTTCACAAGCGTTAGATTTTTAGTTTTGCTGTCTCATTTTTGTATCATTTCGATAAAACGACATAAGGATGAAAAAGACGACTAGCGAAGAAAAAGCAATAACATTTCACACATTTTTTACACTAACGATTTTAAAAATGAATAGTGGATATTTATATGAACATTATTAAAATATATTATCAATTAAATCGGAAACAGTGTGTTTCCTAAAATAGTTTAAGACATACGTTTCAATTCCTCATAATCATTGGCAAGTCATAGATAATCATCTTCTAGGATCAGTATGAATTTAATATGGACCATTCTTTCACCACAAA
This sequence comes from Teleogryllus occipitalis, assembly GCA_011170035.1. Taxonomy (NCBI): domain Eukaryota; kingdom Metazoa; phylum Arthropoda; class Insecta; order Orthoptera; family Gryllidae; genus Teleogryllus; species Teleogryllus occipitalis. The sequence continues at coordinate 225,459 of BLKR01000420.1, forward strand.
ACTCTTTTTAGGAAGATGGCCATGTATTCTATCAAAAACACGCTCGAGGTGGATCGTTCCCCCATCCCATTTTTCATGTATCCATTCTCCTGTCAGCTGTGTTTTGTTTCTGTGGCCTGCGGTGTTTGTAAGAGAACACTGACGCGTTCGCTTTTCAGCACATGCTTCTTTTTTTCCCGTGGGCGCGTTGCGTTCGCCCGCTGTCACGGTTCGGTAATTCGATTGGCATTGCGCGACGTGTATTCATCATTGTTCCACTCGGGTGATCAAACAGGTGCGGGAGGTCGTGTGGGAAAGTGACACAGCGGCGGACTGGCGATGCGAGGGCGGCAAGCTCTAACACTAGAAACACGGACCGGATTTCCCAGATCCGACCAGACGAGTATACACGTTGAGAGACGTGTACGTCGAAACAAGGCCTAAAGGCTTATTGGCGCAATTTTGGACCCGTTTTCGAATTTTGTGGAGTCTGAAAAACGTTTGGTATTGAAAATACAAGCACTGTATACTGGAATGCTAAATTGGTGGTTTAAATTATATTTACAAATACTAAATTTTAAATGTTCATATATTTTTGCAGAAAAGTATTCTCATCACTGAGCGTGTCTCCATTCCTCTTAAAACCATTATGTAAAGAGATAGGATATAATAATGAACTGCAAGTGTGTGTTATATTTTACATATTAAGACTTTACATAAATTATTGTTTCTTGTTTATTCTATTTCACACCTGATTTTATCTTTAGAAAATCATTTAATAATAAAAAAAATTGTGATAAAATTAGATGTGCACAAATGACCATTTATTTTGGATCAAAAATGTACTGTATCTTTCTTATGGTTCCGCATTTAATCAGTATTCAATTCCTCGTCAATATTGCCACGAGGGTAAATATTCGCCCAAACATAGAAAACAGCATAAATGGTGAAATCATTATCGCTAGTAACGTGTGCTATCAGAGATTATTTCTTACACTTTTCACGTAAATCCCGCGAGCGCGCCTCCGTCCGGAAAAAGCCCCCTTCCGCGCCCTCTTTTTCATCAAGGTCGCCGTGCCCTTTGGGCGGAGCGCGCCGACGAAAGCGCAAGGGCGCGAGGCGGGAGGCGCCCCATATGGCGCGGGCGGGCGCCCGGGGCCGATTGCAGCTGCCGCGCAGACCGGAAGCGCTCCGGAGCCGCGAGGCGTGTGCCAGGCAGCAGGCGGAGATGCCGCCGGCGACAGGGCGTCAGCACGCCCCGCCCCGCCCACCGGCCCCGGAGATACGAGATGGCGCAGCAGACAGTGGAGGCTTGGGATGAAAAGGCGTGGAGATAGCGTTCGCAAATGTAAAGGTCAAATGTAGGTGGAACATTTAAAGTACACGGAGCGAGTTGAAGTTGAACTAAACATAAAGTTTTGTTTTCATTTATTACTTCCTCTTCGGCATTAATTGTTTGTAATTCATTCCATGCTAATTGTCCTGACTGTTACAGGCTGTTGGTTTTAGAGTGTAATTTTAAAATTCTGTTCATCTTATGTGAAATTTATACTTGTAACTCGTGTTCGAATGTAATAGTAGGATGTTAATATTTTATATTATCAGATGCTGGGAATTAATGCTGTTGAATATTCATGGAGGTCTGAATTTGTTATTGAGAAAAATCGTGAGCCTATTCGGTTAGATTTTGGGTAGATTCTGCTAATTTGGAAGAAAATACTAAGATAAGACAGTTTTCAAAAGATGTATGTTATCTCCCTTTCCATTTCACGGTTGATGGTTTGTTGATTGATTGGATCACGATTAATTATTAATAGACATTTAGATTTAGCAACATATTTCCCGTCGTTTACATTTTGAACTTGGGGTTTTCTACAATGGCTGGATCTAGAAGTGTGTGGAATCACGTAGAGTTTTGAATAGGTTAAAATTATACTTGACTTAAAATCAACGTCATGTACACTCTGGATCCAATTGTCAGTTAATGAACAAAGTTCCCATAATCCATAGATAAGGACAACGTTCTGAAAGAAGAAAATTGTAAGAATGTGAATAGTGACGATCTAGCGGATTCTTCGAATATTGATTATGTTTAATTTTGTAAATTCCATTTTATGATTTAATTTATAATAGCTCAGTAGCAGTTTCTTGAAATTATTATAGATTTAAAGTTGTATCTAGAGAGGATTGAGCAAAAGAACGTGTGTGTGAGCAACGGCCTGGCAAGTGTGTAGGAGGGTGTGGCCCCCGAGGGGCGGAGGGGCGGTCGATGCGGCTGGGGTGGGTGTTCGAAGCCACCCGGGACGGCTGCATGCTCGCGGGCGCCGCATCTGCATGCGGCGGCGCCGCGGCGCGAGGGCGCCGGGTTTACACGCGCGCATTTCCATAGCTCTCCAGCGCTCCACGCCCACACGCGCGCGCCGCGTGCGCTCTCCTCCGCCCCGCCCCGCCCCACCTCACTCCGCCCCGCTGCACCTCACTCCGGCTCACCACGCCTCATCACACCTAACCCCGTTTTCCTCCGCATCGCTCCTACTTCGCCCTGTCCTTGCGCTCTGCGCAGGGCTGCCACTCACTCGGAAAGAATCCCAGAAATTACGTTTCCAGATGCGATTTACTTCCTAAGTGATTTGACAACAGAATTCATGATTTGAAACATCTAAAAAGATTAAAGATAAAATATAATAATTATAATTCTTATTTAGCTAGTAGGTATTTAAACAACACCGGTAGCGGCGAGCTTGAAGTCTAACAGTTTGAGCTGCCTGTTGTTGAAAGGTCGCAGGTTCGATCACAGTCTGAAATGTATTTGATGTCTTTAGCTTCGTCCAAATGGTAGCGCCTGTTGGAATCGAGTTTGCTGCTGTAATCAGTGTGACTACTTCCAGGTGAATGCCGGAGCAGTGCCCCAGCATAAGGGGACACTTCGCGCGCGATCGGGTCTTGATTTTCCTGTTCTAATTCTCATTCATAGGAACGACCAATGGGCCGGTATTCGAAAGTCTGGTTATTGATTCAGAAAATTCCTAGAAAGGCATCCTTTTGATTCAGAAAATGTTTGTCGAACGTCGGGGATATAGAAAACATCGACAAGCTCTAAATCCCCCCACTAAATGTGTCTGTTGGTGACAAAAAACATAATAATAAAAAAATATATTTAATGGATTTCAAGAGACTTTTGTATGCTTGCCTTGTATTTACATTTTATTTTTCAAGCAGTTAAAATTACTTTTTCTCCAAAGAACAGAATCTTTAGTTCAAATAAGTCATTAGTCAAGATCAAGTGAACCGAAACTGTTTTTCGTTTTCTGAAAGAAATACGAGTTTAAGGATTTTACAAAATTGTCAAGAAATGCATGAAAGGAATAACATTGATTAAACAAGAAAAATATATTTTGTCATTCAAAAATCCACTCGTGCATAAGTTATATTTGAATCGATTGATTTATAAATAAAAAGGAGTATAGTTTAGAACAGTTGGAAGCGTGCGAATATTCCGCACTTTCTAAACCATCGTTTTAAAAGTGAAAATAACTTTGAACCGATTGGTCGCTGGAATCGATCGGTCAGGCTCTGAAAAGTGCATTATGTCATAAGGCTGGTACTGTGCGTGGGTAAACATTTTAATTTTTGCTAAGCGTTTATCAACAAACAGAAAGTTTTAGACTTGTGCGATTAAATTGCACACGTCTCCAAATAGCCACTCTAATTTTACTCATATTTGGAGATTCTGCTCGTTTCTGATCACACATGATACGGAAATGGTTACTCAGAAAATTTAAATCTTGAAAATGTAGTAAAGGGCTCTAGAGATACTCATTTTGTTAATTACGGCCTACCGTAACCGTGTCTGGCACCCAAAGGGACTATTTTAGGTCAGTTTTTGAAATTCACTATCGGAATATGACTCATAACTCTTGTATAGGTTTTCTTTCGAATCCAATGCTCATGACTTACATGTGAACGTTGCACTCCATTTTAGAATACATGGGATGAATGCGGATATTATATTTAATTGCATGCAGCAAGTTGGAAGATAAATGTAGAAACAAAATTCCTCTTAGCTTTAATTACGTTTCTGATGTTATATCTCACATCATAACGCATTGCAGATTTATGAAATTGTTCTGAGAATGAAATAAGAGAAAACGGACAGCATGAATTAAACTGTGTTACATATTTCATTTGAAGCTCACAATAGATGTTTCTCCAATGCAAAAGTTCACATTAAACACGTTTGGACGGTAACGATCTTCTAGCGACCATACCCTAACCACTCGAAGTTATTGTTGAAGCATCGAGTCTCCCGTTGTACTAATGAAATCCTCGCAGATAACACAGTAGAGAGAGAAAGAGAGAGGAAGAGAGAGAGGGAGAGAGAAGGAGAGAGAGGGAGAGAGAAGGAGAGAGTGGGAGAGAGGAAGGGAGGGAGAGGGAGGCAGGGATCAACCTGTTGGGTGGAAACTGAAAATTAATCCTCTCAAGTGGCCATCAAACAGCTTCCCTTAATGCGATATTGTGGCTTCAGGCACGATCAAACTGTTTGATGTACCTGTATTGTTTAGGTATATTGAAGATCACCCATTGTATGGATTTAAAGAGTATTTATGATCAAATAGTATAAATATGACTGGTATATTATACAATTTTCATTACTTCTTTTCAGAAACTTTTTTTTAGAAATATCAGTTGGAGATAATTAACAGTATTCATTACCCGTTCTAAAGACAAGAACAAATACCAATAGTGCCATAGAAATATTTTGAAAGCGTCATGTAGATATTGTGAATACTGTATTAGATGCCATCCATTTCAGATATATTTCAGGTTGTAGAAATACCATGTACTCGTGGAAGTATTAGATACTCAAACGGAGAGATGGTGGATGACGAGATAAATTCAAGTCATGATATGAATCACATGATAATTTTCTGCTGGCATGTTCCATATTCATCATTTCCAAAATCTTCATCACATGTCCAGTGCATATATGTGCATTCTGCCAGTGCCAACTTCTCTTACATATTGACATATGACAACCATACTGACATATGAGCCTCATAAAGAGCCGGCTGATATCGTAGATCATGAGGTCAAATTAGAGATAGAAACCATGATGAATTTGGATTTGTGATTAAATGTACTTTACTTCAAGTATCAAATACAAAACCAATGAATGTCAAATGTATCTCTGTGTATCTTGCTTGGAAGAAGCGTGATGTTTCACAACCACTCCTAAGAGATAAAAAGCGGGGAAAAGAAGATCCATTCATTCCGGGTTTGTTTTCGTCGGCGCGAGGAATGGGTTTTGCTACACTTGATACCAACTTGCTTGGCTTTGTCCTGTTCTTGGGAACGCGCGGATGAACACAGCCCGCGACCGCTCCGAGCCGAGTCGCTGCCTCACCGCGCCGTCGCGTCGCCCTCGGCGCAGGAGCGCGCGGTGACGTCAGGCGTGCGTCAGTGGCCGCAGCGCCCGGCCATCCGGTGCCCCGCCCCCGCGCCCGGAGCCGCCCCTCGCACGCTTCTTTCCTCCAGACCTACCGGTAGCGGTAGCTCAGTGCATCAACTGATGTCACTGCAGCGCTTCTGACCGGGAGGTCCTAGGTTCCCACTCCCCACAGCGGCAGGATTTTCGACACTAGCTTTTCAGCTAGGTCGAATTCAGGCGCTGTCTGGAGCAGAATTTTAGCGTCCGACTGCTCTGATCGGTAGTTTTCCGTGGTTTCTCCGATCAACACCTGGCGAAAGCCCGAGCAGTACCCTACCAAACGGGCCACGGACCGCGCGCGATCTGTCCTTCCTCTTCCTTGTCCTATCCTCTCCCCTTACACACACACTTACACTAACATGCACTACACTACCACATATTCCGGGAGACCGATCGGAAGCTTAGAGCTTGTCCCGGCTGGGGCGGTGCCTCGCTGGTGGAAGAGTCCTGGTTAGGGGGAAACCCCACTAGCCGACAGTAGGTCAGCGCCGGATCTCGCCATCCAGTGGGGGAAGATCACCGCCATCTCCCGAGAAAAACATGCACTACAGTAACGGGAATAATGACCAAAGCAGTTGACGCGCCCGGAAACACGAGAAAATCAATCAATCAATCAATCCTCCAGACCTCATGCAACCTCCAGACAGGAGGTTGCACCTCCATCGAACGAGGGAAATGTAAGATCCAAAACTCAAAATACGAATATATAATAAAAATGTACGCAATTCATGTCAATTAAAACTAAGTTAAATAAAAACCTATATTGAAACACTACTTACATAATTTTTTGCGTTGGGTCTGCGTAAGGCTTGTTCACCTCCCGCGCTTTCATTTCCACCCAGCTTCCGTTCTGACTTTGAATTCCACTGGGCACTTAAATTCGACTCCAGCACATCGCAACAAGAACTCTTGCTTCGTTGCGTTTCACACAAATAAAATTATTTTATTTCGAAAACTTCACTGCCCTGGTGTCACTGACCTGGCACTGGTTCACTGACCTGGCAATAATGAAAGACCTTCGACACACATTCGTATTCACAAGAACGCTCGCAAACCGCTGGCCAGCTGCAGCCACACTGGCTTCCGCGAGACACTAAGGGACTTCCATCCAGAACACAAACCTCCTTTACACAAACAACTCATCAAATGTACGTTTTGACTCAACAAACCTAATATCAAAGGAAAATTAAGTCTTTAAATATCATAAACAATGCATTGAATATCGTGAATAATTGACTGAACTTGTATACTTTTAATAACAAGCGAAATTCATAAAACTACGTTGCAGGAAATCACACGAAGACAGAATATAGGTATTCCCCTGAGATTCCCTCCATCCCCACGCTGCGCTAGACACCGCCCCTAGTCTGGTTGCCCAACCAAACGACCGTATGTTCCCCGTGTTAAATCGAAGGGCCAAAGAGTAAAACAGTAAACCCATTAAAACAGCCAAGAGAGTGGTGCAATTCCTGGCAAGGTACCACACTCCAGATATAGCGCCAGTTGGACGCTCTTTGGTTTCAAAATTATTTCATGTTACCATGTACGTCGATATTGCTGTAATATTTTAAATATTGAATTTTTAAAAGGAACATGTACATTCCTAAGATATTATGAGATCTTTTTCATTTTTTGGGGGGTTGTGCAACCGTGCAACCTAAAGACTAGTCGCCACTGGGTCCAAGGAAGGAGCGATGAGAGTGGAGGAGGGTCCATTATTTCACAATTGCATCTTTGATGAATATAGATTCAAATATATAATTATTCCGGATCTGTTAAATTATAATAATTTGACTTTTACTAACCTGTATTTCCCAATTCTTTATACAACATTTAAATCACGTTTTACAATAATAATATGTTCATAGTTGGCGATAATTTGACTCTTTCGTTATGGGTAATTACATTCAAAGGATCAATAAAACATGCCTCAACAATTAATAATCCTCGTGTATATGTTGATAAATGAAATAGAAAGGTAACAGTTCCATATTGAATATTACTTGATCATTTCATAAGATTTTATCTAAAGCAATCATAATATTTTTGGAATATGTTGTTACATAAATTCCTCTGAATGAACCTTTTACCCAATGTTACTTCTCCCCATAAATGAATGAAAACAATAGTTGAATATACAGAAGAACAACTTTAATATATTTCAATAAAATGTTATATCATATCGTTCACATCATCATTTCTCAGGCCAATTAAAAGAAAATATTGTATTTCCTGAACTTGAATCGCGCGTCGTTTACTAAACAAGTAAATGATTCTTTTCCACAACTAACTTTATAATCGGTCTCTATCTTCGCTGAAATACTGGCACATTAGAACTTAATGGCTTCGTTGATCCACTTTGCGCTTCTATTTTTGTCTCTGCATAAGTGTAAGGCATTATTGTCGTCATCTCCTGTGAGATGTAAAATAAAGAACAATTTGGATCGTGGATAAATATTAAATCACATCGTAATTTTCTCTTTGAAACTACTTTTAGAGAGCAGTGAAGTTCTTATGGTACAACGACTCCATATTCCGCAGCCTACACAATGCGGATGGGAAGACAGTAAAACTGTCCTTCTCCTCGCACCATATAATACATCGTAAAGCATGCTTTTAGACTGAGTTTTGCCGAAGCACTTGTGTGCGTCGCTTTCTTTCAGCAGCAGAATCAGGGTCGACCCACAAAAAAAGACATAACCCAAATCTCCGGAAATGTAATTTTATGACACGTATTAACTCGTCTCGTAAAAGTTTTCCGAGTAAGGGAAACGTCTTTTATAAGAGACCATTGACCGAAACCGATGGTAAATTCGAGGTATCCGCATTTTCCGGAGCGCCATCTTCTTTCCTGTCTTCCGTGAACCGAACTCCGCCGCGGGTCGAGTAAACACGCCTTTCCAGCTGCCAATTAGTGGCCGCCGCAGCTGAAAAAAGGACGAAGACCCTGGGGACAACGGGGGCGGAAGGTAACGGAAAGGACAAAGGGGTCAGGGGAGGCGCAAAGGAAGGTAAGCGAATTGAGTCGAGATGGTGCAGTGAGAAGGAGAATGTAGCGCAGTCGAAAGCTGATTGACGAAACTTATGGGGAAGAGAAAGAAGATAAGCTAAAAAAAGTATGAGGGACTGAAGGGAGCATTTTAGGAGTTGAAAAGATAATTAGTTGAGTTTAACATTCCGTGGTTACAAATTCAATATTTTCGAATGTGTGATGAAATAGAAAAGTGGTAGAAGGGATACACGAATATGAATGAAAGAGGCAGAGAGAGAGAGAGAGAGAGAGAGAGAGAGAGAGAGAGAGAGAGAGAGAGAGAGTAAAACAATTAGATTTGTAATTGAGGTACTGTTCGATCAGAGATAGTTTACAGCAATTGGAAGCCGATGCCAACTCAAGAAAAGCTCATGCACCACGAGAGGGTACGAGAGTACAGAAGAGTATATCCTGAATAATTTGACGAAATGTAGACAGCACAGTATTAAAAAATTAAAGAATTCTAACGTGGATACATTTATTAGAAATGAAAAGAGACGTTAACAGCACAAAGATGGATAATTGTTACATTATTAAAGGGAGCCGGTGGTTTCTAGTGTGAAGAGTATGAGGCAGCGTCTAATTTTAAAAGGGAAGTGAACGGCATGGGCTTCCAGGAAGGATGTCTAGACTGCGGTCGCGCCGCTAACTTCATTTATTCCTCTCGTGATCCAAGTGAGGGTAAGAAGAACTCTGTTGTAGAGAGAAGAGTTGATCTAATACAAAAATTAGTGTCAGTAGTGCAATAAAGGATGCCAGAACGAGGCAATGTTGCTTGTGGAATTGTCTGACACAGTAATGCAAAATTTTCCGAATTTCTGTCCATTTTATCTGACGCTGTTTTGTTTCATTCACTCCTCACCTTTGAAATATTTAGAATTTTAATATAACTAATGTTATCCTAAAACTATACACATGATTGTGACATTTTTCCTGCCTCTAAAATAATCATGATCTGTCAGTTATCCAAAAATATAATCAATAAACGCTATTTTTCGAAGTGTAAAGGAATAGTATCAAAGCAATTCACAATTCATCTTTTCTTTCTTCATTGAACCTTTGTGCTTAATCTCAGTCTTTTGATGTTACATTGTATATTTACGTAACCGAATATTCATTCAGAACGGTTTTTCGTGAGTAAACGCCGAAGAAGCAGAACGAAGCCCTTGTGGGGGCCCATGCGTCCTCTAACAGGCGCCAAAGGCCTACGTGCCTCAGTCCTCGTGACGCGGAAAGTATTTTCATCCCGCTTAGTGTGTCCCCCAGTGACTCGCATGCAGCCCGAGGAGAGCAAGGCGAGAGAGATCTGTATACGCCAGCTGCATTCGCGGGAACGAGTGGGAGGCAGCAGATGGAGGCCGCGTGTTTGTGACAGTCAGCTTCTCGGAAGCCAGCGGGAGAAAAACAGTCGCTCGCGCCGTGGAAATGGCTCATTGATAATTGCTGCCCCTGTAATGTGGCGGGATACATGCACAGAGTGCGCTATCCCATGCTGTCAATGTGGCATAAGTATTATGTATGACTGATGCCTGACTTCCTCTTTAACTCTCAATGAAGTAATTATTAGTTGTTATTAATGTTGTTACAAATAAAACAAGGGGGGAAATCTGTTTATATACAGAATAATGAAGTAAGGGCACAAAAACCATGCCCAAAATAATATTTCAATTTTTGTTTATTCAACGTTTCATCTTGGTTCCCACAAAATCATACATAATGTAGACAAAAAATGAGGCTACTAAATTTTTCATGGAAACCTGTTTGTTAAATAATTCATTTATTGAAACGTCTAGAATTCTCAAGTAGAGAATGTAAGTCTAACCTACAAAAATATATATATTAAATTTTTAACCAACAATAATAACAATAATACAGATTAGAAATATTTCTTATTCGGTACACATACATTAATGTTTATTGTAACGAAAGTTGAAATTTACTTTCAATGCTTGTTGATATTTATAATTTATATAATACTTATAACATGCTTATAACACCCATCTACTACACGAAATATCCAGAGTTCTATGAATGAAAATTCCGAACGATAGTGAATTCCAGTCAAATTACGTAATTGCGCAGCAATAATTTGGAGTGTTTCTGATAGTAATTTGAAGTTTCCCTGAATTAAAATTCACGAATCATTGCCTTACGGCAAAGAAACTCGGTTTTAACAGTATTTTATTAGATTTAGTAGCTAACTTTCAAAAGCACTACTTCATATAACCATCCACATTATTTACGTAATTTTAACGAGCCAGCTTTCTCAATCAAAGTCGTTCATTATTATGGGTAAACTGTACATCTTCAAAGAACACTTCGTTTTCCAGATAGGATTCATAATTTGACAGTAGTAGCTACAAAGCCCATGTGGCGACTGAATGTGTTGAAATAAAAGTCTTTATTGCATAAGGTTCTAATTTTATTTTTGATCATTATTGATCGAAATTTTAATACTTCGGAACTCAAATTAACGTAAAAATTAACTGGTATTTAATAACAAAATTACACTATTTTAATTTACTACCCGATAAATATAATCTGAGATGAGTTATTTTAATTAGTAGTTTAATGAGTATTAAATAATGTTATTTTAGAGACACGAGACAGCGTCCTCTAGAGTCCACTTTGAGTAATGTGGAAGACAGCAAACGAAGAAAAATCAGCTCAATCAATCAGTTCAATGGCACGAAATTTTACGAGGATGGGTATTATTAAGCCGAAAATTTTTCAAAACATTTATCATCGGCAATGGAAAACAAACATTTCTGTAGTTTCCAATATCTTTCCCCAGGGCGTACAAATGTTAACGATGCGATTTAACAGCTGAAGTTCAAAGCAACAGAAGAGCGGCGCCAATTATTTCAAACGGCTGCGGCGCCTCCTCGTTCTGTTGCCTGCGGCTGCTTTCGCCCTCCGTAATCCCCCAAACCGCCGCGTGGCCCCGCTGCACGCTTTCGTCTCTGCAGGTGGTGGGGAGGCGATGTTAAAACCTCGCAGATTGAGACAAGTGAGGGCGGATTAGCGGCGGTGGAGGCAGACGCTTCAAATTTACGAGCCACGCCCCCTTCGCCTCCGCTCCCGCTGCAGCTCTCGCTCTCCGCGACTCTGCCACATCCGCTGCCACTCGTGGAGCTGCCTTGTACTTCTCATTTCTCCGCCTCCTCCTCCCTCTCTTCTTCCGTCTCCTCCTTCTTCTCCTCCTCCTTCTTCTACTCCTCCTCCGTCTCCTCCACCGTGTTCTCCTCCGTCTCCTCTTCTGTCTCCTCCTCCGTGGCGCTTAGGCGCTCAGTACCGCTACTATTAATGCTATCTGCAATGCTATTCCGAATGCTGTCCCTCATACACGCTCAGCTGAAGTTGGCGAACCCATGGCGCACCGATTGTAAAATAGTCGCCCCTGATAGTTGCTTAATTGTTTGCAAAATGAATGCAACATTTCATAACTAGCTCGTCGCAGGCTCGTGAAACCTGTCTGGAGCACAGATCAAACTTTTTACTAACCCTCTTTTGCTCTTGTAGTATTATCCTTGCCAGTTCAATTCTACTACATCATTTCACAGCCAAATACGCGTTGAGGGTGAAATTGTTTTCATTCTCATTGATAACATTGTTGCTTGGCACCTCTAATATCTCCCGTCAACTCCGAAATAAAGTTTGTCGCCGTTATCAAATATGCATTAGTTTTGGTTTCATTCGCATTAATGTAATAATAATAATAATAATAATAATAATAATAATAATAATAATAATAATAATAATACACAATAATTTACTTGAGAAGTTCGGTCATATGTAATATTAACTTGCATCATTTCATGTTACGGAAGGAAATTTAATATGAAACTACAATTAACAAGAAAGTCGTTGTGTCAGTCATAATTTACAAGTGATTTTTTGCAAAATAGAGCTATGACGCGAGAAACATTATTGAAATGAGATGCGGAAGAGCTACTAATATTTATCACACTTCAAATCAATAATCATAATTTCACCCAAAATGTAAGTTGCCATCATTTTCTCCCAAAGTTTCTCGACTGTGCACAATGAACAAAAGAAAGAGGGCATACTATCACAATTTTTAACCAGTTTCAGTGTAACTTGGATAGGGAAATACCAATCCACTCCAAACCCATTACTATCACTCTCACTTTTGTCACTCTGGTAGGCTCAGATTAGCTCTTAACGACCCATCCGTTCTAATCTTCCAGTCTACTGGTTACATCCGACATCTCGTGACACAAATCTCTTGTCTTCTATTGCCGTCCTAATCCCATCCGCCGATCTAACCTTTCCTGACCTTATTTCCCTCTTCTGTCTCGTTGCTCTTCGTTGTCACGCTGTTCTTCTTCGTTGTTCTCGTAGCCACCATCGGCGTTGCCACTTCTCGTGCTCTCCTTCTGCCTCCGCCGCCGCCTTCACCGTTCTACTCCAGCGGACGCGATTTTCTCCGGGCTGGAATTCCGCACGACAAAAAAGGAGCAAGACACCTGTTATGGTTTGGAACGTAGTTAATGTGCGTAAGTGCTCCAACTTTATCTAAATTACGAGAGAAAATAGATGTTTTCGCACCTCAATTGCATGGTCGTTGCTACCCAGAAAATGGCTCATTAATAGAGTTAAATTGGTTGCAGCTTCTCTTGCTGTCAAGGTTATCGTCGTTAGAGTAATCCATTCATTAAAAATTAAGATGTTGTGCAATAAAGCTTTCGCCATTAATCCTCAGTAATACTTTGCAAATTAAAAACTGTAGAAAAAAATATTTAAATTGTAATTTATATTAAATTTAACTTGAAACTGCTACATTTAAAACATTTTTAGGAAGAATCATTTCATCATTTACGAGTATATTAATACTAAAAAATACCCGACTTCTATTCTTCATTTACTACTACATTTTTACAGCAATAAACCCAGTGTAGCAGTTCAATTTAATTTTAGCGCACCTCGCTCGATGTTTTTTCCCTTTCATTCTTAATTTAAATAAAAAAGAAACAACAATAGTTTATCAAATTTGTCATATCAAATATTCCTTCAGGCAGGCGCAAATACATACCCGCAACAACCAATGCGCGATTTCCTGCACAACAAAAAGATGCGGCCTTCGCATTTCAAATCCCGGCTTTGAGGTCATCAAGTTAGGTTCCTTAGATCATAATTTTTAAAATGAGAACTTATCCTACCTTCAATTTAATTTTTATAGGTTAAGCTTTTCTGGGTTCACCTGCTTCGTTCCACGGGGACAGAACCTCGAAATTTACATAAACTTAAATTGACCCTTCAATAGTGATTCTTTTTGTTTGTTAGTAATTCTCACCAATATTAGAATGTTTTCTTCTGCTTTATTGCAAGAGGTAATGCTCAATTGCAATTGTTTTGATATAGATGTGCATATCGATTTATAGTTTTCTTCTTAAATAAAATATGACGTCTGTTTCATCTTCAGTCTGCTCGTTCGTGGATAGCTGATGATTTGCTTGCTGTTGATTTTGCTTGATGATTTGCTTAATATTTTTGCATTATTAAATAGTTTGGGATATAGAATTGTTTTTACATGAATAAATATATTTTTAAATAATTTTAACAGATTGATTATGAACATTAATTGCATTTATATAATGACAAAAATCGAGATATGGTTTTGCAGGTTTTAATAATTCCAATTATCAATATGCAACTCAGCTTATAGAATTGTTCTAATAAAGGAAATGTAGACAAACAAAGATCAGTACGGACGGAGTTTCACAAAGAATCTGTTTGGTGTTACATTAATGTGTTCGCTTTTTCGGATTTTGGCGTCCCATGGGACTATGCGTTTTGACAGCTCTGATAATCGACATTTCGATCTTCCTCGATAAGAAGCCATGTAAATTTAATCGATGATTCAGACATCCCCGATAATATGCCATCCAGATTTTACCTTCTTTCCGGCCACCCACGCTAAGATAACTAAAATGTCAAGCCAGACCGTAGAGCAGAAAGCAATCTCTCCTAAGACACGGGCCGCAGGCAGGTACGACCTTCAACACAGAACTTATATTTCCGGAAAAAAGAAACAAAAACAAGAAAAAATAAAAGAAAGAAAGAAAAGAAAAAAATTATAAAATGAAAAAACGCAATTGTTGCGTGGTTGAGTGATGTGGGGAGTAAGAGAGAGGAGAGACGCGTGATTAAGGAGATCGGGCCGATGGCGGGAGGAGAGACAGAGTTAATGGCAGGGAGGGAGGGGCGAGGGGCGAGGGGCGATGGAGTATAGTAGCTCCGCCCCCGCACGCCGTTGCGCTTCGCTGGTTCGCACTCGCGAGCCCTTACCAGCTCCCTCACACAGTGGGGAGAACGGCGCGGTTCCCAAGCAGTGCGCACCACCAGGGTTTTTCCAAAGGAATATAGAAATTGCATTTTATGTATGAAATATTCATGGAAATGTCATTTTGAGTACAGTAAAGGAAAATGTAAACATAAATCGGATGTAAAACCAGGAAACCTATGACACTAAGGACCTCATTTCTAATACTAATATATTTCAGCAATTGCATGAATGCAAAAATAATATTATAATTTGTATGATTATGCGCCTTTCATTGCATTTATCGCAACTTGTTTGGTAACTGTTATGTTTCTTCAGAGAAGAGAAAGACCGTTATTGAAAGTTTCGTTTTAATTGCTAACAAAATGGCCATTGTTCATATCCATATTTTTCTGCTTGCAAAATGTTTCAAATTTTTATTGAAAATAAACTAAGAATATTGTGAAAATCTGCAAAGATTGAAAATATTGCCTGACTCATTGCGTATTTTTGTCTTCAACTTTTTATAAGAAGAAAAAAAAGTCATGTTTTAAACTAGTATCAGCCTCTAAAACGCTAAAATACACACAAAGTTAAAGAGTATTATTTTTCTCTCAAATAATTAAATTATGGTTTCGTATTTTCACTATAAAAATACTTGCCTATATAAATGGTACATGGAATTATAAATGCCCAAAAAACTGATTTTGAAGTTCCTTGGAACACATTTAAATACACGCTATCCTTAGTCAATTCCATTTGTCCGTACTGTTCTCTTGCAGAACCTCTGTGTTATTCTCGCATCAGAGATTATGGCGTGGTGTACAGGCAGGCTTCGTCGGAGGAATGCGGGTCGGGGTCTGGGGTTCGGATCCGGGATCGATTCAGTCTCGCCCTACGCCTCTCGGCGATAGGCAACTGAAACACTCCGGGAACCTCGTATCTCTCTTTCCATCGCCGTCTACTAAACTGCAGGCTTTCTGAAAGATATATCGAGATCGATAGTAATAGATAATTCATTTTGTGTTAAAAGAAAACGCTGAAAGGACAAGATGTTTATTATATTGCACATACCGTTGCAGCAGCGAAGACTTACCGCTACTGCATTGCTCAGGATGTAGAGACACTCACCTGTAACAAAGAGACCGCGTTAAAATCCTATCGAGAAACCCATTAAATTTATATAAATATACATAACATTATACGAGTAATATTTTCATCGACTAAAGAGAAAAAATTTGATAAAAAATGTTTTTGTAATTTTTGACAGCCAATATTTAACCCGGCAGAACTCGTGCGGAATTCCCAAACGCGAACGATTGCACTGGATTCATGGCACATAGAATCTTCCTTTTGTTTCTACAGGAAAATGAGAATTCTATTATATTTGAAATGAATACTTATCATTTTTGTAGTAGTTGCAATTATTGCTTATAAAAATTGAGAAAATATATATAAATTGAAGATTTCAATGCACATTTTAATGTTTAAAAATAATTAGTTTAGTTTAATACTTTTGCAAATCAACGCAAATATTAATGATCACAACAACTTTATAATGGAAATATATTCTAAATATAATCCTTAAAGTATAGAAAGAATTTGTTTATAATATTTAATACGTAAACAATATTTATTTTTGCTCAGACCCCCTTGACACAGAAGATAAGAAAGAAATGTGCCCATAAAAAAGAAATTTGAGCAAAAAATACTTGCATTTGAAGCACAAATTTTGACTTTTTCTGTCTTCGACATCACATTCTTGACATCAGACTCTACCATATCTCTGGAATATTTTTTTTAAATTGCAATTTTATTGCAAGTTGACTCTTTGCCTCTAATATTACTTGGAATGTTGCTTGATAATGCACAACCTGAGATCTCATCTCTGACAATATCATGATTCAGATCCTTGAGAAATAGTCGCATCAGAACGTCCGAGTTATTGACGCAATTAAAAATAACAAAAGATTTTAAGCTGGTGACCTTTGTCATAATGTACTGGAGTTTCTAGCGCAGCTGTTAAGTAACAAACATTTCAACTACATCGGCTTCTTTCCTCTTCATTACTACATTTCCTCTTCACTACTTATTTATTGCTCAGTATCAGTGTTACCATCCATTTCCTACATATTATCTACACAATTTCCTACAACACATCTTCGTTTGTTCAAAGCATACTCTTCGTATTTAATTCCTGCTCCAAAAGAATTCATTTACATCATATTCCTGACAAAGGTTGAATTCTATACAAGAATATTCAAAATATAATTCTTTCTATAATTAAAACGTTATTAAGTATTGGTCTGGGTCACAGTTAAAGCTCTGCCGATTTAAAAATTAGCTCAGAAGGAAAACTAAGACGAGAGAAGGAAGCAAAATAACAGGTCGTGATGTCTTGTCCATACCTTACTCAGAAATGCTCAAAGAAGGAAATCCTTTTTGAAATAACAGCTAGGTTTCCTCTCTTTTCACGCCAAGGAAAAGAAAAAAGAAGCAACACAATGAGATGTCTCTTTTTAACTCCTCCTTAGCCTCCATATTAATTAACAGTCACTAATTACAATGCAGACGGCATAAACAGTTTTGTTAATTCTGAAAATTATATGTTTATATGACAGTGTGAATGTGGATGCTGGATCAATACTAAATTAGAGCTTGTGACAACTGGTTCATAATTTCCGTACTCTCCCGCATAAGTAGCACATTGGGTAATGTTTTCACGCCACCGCAAGCCTGGAGAACACTTTTCCAATAATATTGCAGACACACGGAGATCCCTCCCGGGGACACGAAATCGGCCGAGAAAGTAAGATTGACGCAACCCAGGTGAGTCAGCAGCGAAATCTTCAGCGCAGGGCCGTACCAACAGTGCCGTCTCGCGGCGTAGTACTGCTCGCGGAGTGTTTTGCGGCAGTCAGCGCCAGTGCTGCTGGCGACGGCGGGGGTGAGGGAGGCGGTTACGCAAGCGTCGCGGAGGGAAAGGTCGCGGACCGGCGGCGGGGGCGGTGGCGTGGGCGGGGAGGAGGGGAGGCTGGGGAGGTGCGGGCGGAGCGGCCTTGGCTTGCTTGGCGCAGCGCGGCGACCCGTCAGCTGACGGGCGAGGGCACGGCGCGGAGGACGGGGTGGGGTGGGGGGCCGAGTCTACGTTCACGCGTGTGCCAGCCGCCGACCGCGCGTGAGTCACCCTCCGAGGAACTCCCGGCCCAGCGCTGCCGCCGCGTCTCGCGGGAACCCGCTGCCGACTGGCGACCTCCTTGCAGACGGCCATGCCATTCTCGCGCCTTGCGAGAAGAAGTACTAGTACTTGTACTCGCTACTTGTTGATTTGTTGCGATATTTTCGAAATGCTGTTTCATGACACACACTAATGAATGTCACGGTCTTGTCGAGTTTAATGTTGGGAACACTGCCTCCACTAGTCATAAAAAGCATTCAATATATTAACGGGACGAACGACCAAAGTAGTTACCGTGCTCGATAACATCAGTCAATTTTCGAGTTTTCTTTGCCAAACCCTTTAATTTTTGTGCTTTACAAAATAATATTAATAATAAGAATAAGAATAAGAATAATTATAATTCGTTGGGGTGTTAAAATTCCGAATAAGTTCACAGTGTAGTGTGTGTACGATAAATTGTCCTTTATGTTGGATTGTCTTTGATCGTAGTTAAGTCGAAGGGTACGGAAACTTTAATTTAAAACAGGGAAAAGATAACACAATGTTGAATCAATCTGATGAAATTCTTACCTCAAAATCAATAATTGCATAAACATATGAATGAACTTTATTTCTAGTACTCTTCAATAATTTCATTACCTTCAATAGGTATACATGTTTTTTAGATTGTATTCAAATGATCACTATCAAATAACTGATTAATTATTGTAAAAGAGAGACGTAGATCAAAAACCTTTTTTATTAAGGAGTGTTTACATAATCAAATTTGACATGAAATTGTAAAAACGTAGACTTCGCTTTGACTTACAACTTTTCCACTGACTTGGAAAGTAAACTCATTTATCTCTTAGAATTTTAGACATAAGAAACCACATCTGCCAGATGAAACCTTTTTATACCATTAACTCGTGTTCGTCTGTTTTGTTTTCATAATCAATCACATAGAAGTTGTACTACAAGAAACATTGTAGCAATTTGTTAGAGAGAAGAAAGCACAAATTTACACATTACATTGAATCAATTGGGTTTCATCCAGAGTAAACATGTCTGAAATGTCTTCAGCAGTCTAAAGGAATGTTTAGATTAATTGAGGTTTCTTAACGTAGAAATTGTTTTAAAAAAATCTTGGGAGATGAAACAGGTTGTATTGACGGAATATTATTCATTACTGCGACCATCTGCATAAGCTACTTTCATTTCGTATCATGCTGCAAATCTGAATGTCCTGTGTTCATTAACACTCTATGTTGCGCTCGTTATCTTTTATTAAATTGATTAATGAGAATAAATCCATACGTAATTCCTCTCAAAATGTCCTCTCTCATTAATAACGTTCGAATATGATGAACAAAGATGTTAAAGACCTATATCGAACTTGCCCCGACACACAACTCGATAATGGAGATTGTTTTAATTCTCTTCTCTGCGGTAACGAATGTTGCATCCACAGGCATATTCATCATTATTTCGTGACGGTAAACCCATTCTATTAAACCCGAATGAAAAATAAAGCGGCTAAACTTTATCGCGTCTGCCTCCAATCCCGACTAAACACAGTGGATTAAAGCGCGCGGCTGTCCCTTTCCCTATGGAAGGGGTTACCAAACCAGTGGGGCCGACATTAACGCGTCCAAAGATTTCATCAGATTCACAGTAAAATAACAAATTGAAGAATGTCATTTCCAAAACACGCTGAAAAAAACTATTATTTACAAGGATAAGTTGTTTGTCAGCGAGGTCAAATTGTTTTCATGGATTAATAACATAAAATCAATTGAACATTGAATATTCCACCTAGTAGTAATCTGTGTATTGGATGGGAAAAAATACATTTTCAGAGCATTAAGATATCAAATGAATAATTTTGCTGTCATTTATTAATCATGAAATATAGTTTCATGTTCAATGACATGTGAAACAATAATCTGTCATGTTGAAATTACTAGTTACATTAATTGTGAATTTTTATTGTGATTTAATCGAAATAGATATTTAGAATACTAGTTTCAAACACTAATATTATTTATGTCACTATCTGTAACAGTTATTGAAGATAGCGGGAAAATGTTGGCGCTGGAATTTTTTTGAGTGCGTTTGGAGAGCCCTGGCCCAGCCCCGCAGCGCGCTGTCGCGTCCTCCCACCGCGGAGTGCTCTCGGGCCGCGGGCGCTGTCCGCGCGTCGGCTCCAGTTCACACGCTCCAGCCTCCATCCCCCTCCCCTTCCTCCTTCCCGTCCCCTCCCTTCCCCACCGCTGCGGCGGAGCGTTGGGCTCGGCCGCCCCGCCCCGCCCTTGGCCCCGCCCCGGCATCGCCCGTCTCCCCGCTCCCTTCGCTTCTACCCTCCGCCGCCTCCATCCTCGCCCCGCCCCGCCCCGCCCCGCCCCGCCCCGCCCCGCCCCGCCCCGCTCCTGCCACCGTCCCCGCCTCCGGCAGCGGGTGGATGGGCGCGCGTGCGGCGCCGCCGTAACAAGTGCATTAGCGCGCTCTCGCCCGCAGAGGCGGGGGCGGATGTGGGGCGGCTGCGCTACTATTCGTCGCGAAAACATCTGGCCCGTTGGTAGTTGGCTTAAGGAGTCCCATCACTCGTCACAATGTTGATCGTTGGTTGAATTTAATTAGTGACTTTTTTCTAGTTTCACCTGTCACTGCAAGAATTAAGTCATTGCAGTATATACAAATTAACTGATAGAAATACAATTATTGTTATTTACACTACTTTTATCGGTATGTTTTTACACGATCAGTAGTAGGTTCATTACCTCTTATGTCAATACTTTTTTAATGAAATGATGTTTTCGTTTTCCCCTCATAAGTCTGTGTTTATGTGTATATAAATATAAGCGTTTGCCTGTCTTTAGGAAAGTGTACGTGTATGTGTATGAACACTCTGAGCTTCATGATTTTCAATAATAAGTGAAATGCGGTAGATAGTCATGTGGACCACAGCCCAAACAATTTAGGAATCTCACCTACATCACGTTTAAAATGTTTTGTTTTCGAAAGATGAAGGTATAGCAGAAGATTAAATAAAAATATTTTAAATGATATAAAATGATTAAATGATATAATTTTTTTGTTTTTTTTGTTTGTTTTTTGTATTTCAGAACCAAAGTTATTGAAAATGTTTCTCAGGTGCAACGACATCAACGGCTCTTCAGCCCCTGATATAGGTAGGCAAACTGCCATCCATGAAGTATTTATGAGTCGCGACTGTCTTTGTATCTCTGTGTTGCTTTGCAAAGACGTATCGACAAGGAAGGACGCCTTCAGAATTCCCCTCTGCCCTTTTCTTTTATGTCACCGCGAACGCCCTTGCTTTGATGTGGAATTGAATTCGTCTCCTCAGACATTCGAGCCGCACTAATGAAGTAGAAAAAGCACTTCACCTCCAATAACGCCTTTCTGTCGTTGCTTCCTTCGAGCTTTTTTGCCCTTCACTTCCCCCTCTTTTTGTCTGCATCTTTAAAATAAAAATTTGGAAGAGAACGTTCTTGGCTGCGTCGAATCAGTCATCGGAATGGAAACAACAACCTGCGGTGTCGCGTTTTTCGAGTACAAGAGACTTACAAAGGGTCTGTCAACCGACCGTTCCTCTTCTGATCAGAAAGAATGGATCTAAGGTTTACAAAAGTACCTTAAAGAAAGAACTAGTGATAGTAAGTTAGAGTGTACTTATTTTAAAACAATGTTATTATTTGTGCAAAAATCTTTCCGTTGAAAGGTAACCGGCGACGAAACATTTATGTGTTATTATAGTGCCGTAGAGGATACCTACAATGAAATCATACAGAATAGTGCAGCAGTTGTGAAGCTTACTGAATAAAATTTCAAAGAAAAATAACGTTTATATTATACAATGCTTACGCTTGCGTGGAAATGCCTTGAATTTACTTTCCAAGATCCATCTCGCTACACCTGAAAAATGTAGCTACATAATACAATGAAATGTCATATCCATTTTACTTGGGTTTATTTTCACCCTTCACGTAAAAATAAATATTTTTTGTATCGCGGAATCCACCCAGCGGCGTAAACCATAATTTTTCAATCAATGTTCTTTTACGTTTATGTAAGTATGACGTCTATTAGTAACAACTCTTGCAATGCCATTTATTCGTTCACACGCGAATACCTTTTATTGGAGAGATCTTGTGAGAAGACGCATTCATGCTAAGACGCCGAGAGGAAAATACCCGCCCCATCCGCACGTGGAGATCGGGTCGAACCCTCGTGTAACGGTCTCGTGGAAGGCGTCCATTGAATCGGAAACAACGGCGCGCTTTCGCGTAGCACGCGCCCTAGAGGCCCATTCGCAGGGCGGCTATCGCGTCCGGGAGCTGCTACCGGAGGCCCTTGGCGGGCGGTAGCGCAGGGCCTGGGCGGTCCTTAGGCGGTTGCGGACCAGCGTTAGCCGCCCTCCTTCCAGAACATTCGTTGGTGGTGGTTGTGATGGTGGAACCAGCGGTGGCGGGACGACGCAGGAGAAAACCATGATGTTTCGGTGGCGGTTGTAACAGTAGCAATGGTAGTGTTAACGGAGACGGTGGCGACCATTTGGACGATGGTGAAAGCGACGTCACCACGAAAGCCATGGTGAAGGCGAGGCGTTGGTTTTGTCTCCTAGAAATGGCCCCGGAGGAGGAAAGAGACATGGTGTGTGGCGGGTGGAATGGTTCTCGACACGTGCAGCGATGACCCTCACTGTGGTGGCTGTGTGTGATGACTGGTTCGGCCTGTGTGGAAGTGCCCGTTGGGACGACAGCGGCTGCGGTTGCGGCAGACATGGCGATGCTAATAGTTGCAACCGCAGCGGAGCCCTCAGCCGAGACGATAGTCGGTGATGCCAGAACGCAGGGGAGATTCAAGAGAGTATCAGATGACTCAGAATAAATGCGACAAACTACTGTATGTGCAAGGGTTTACACTGGGGTATCCAAGATGATTCCTTTCTGTCAATGAAAATTGATAAATTCCATGTAACTACTTTAAGTTTTGAATGTGACATTTGCCCATGGTTTATTAGCCAAATCCTTATGAACTGATCTGCGGAGGGTGTAAAAGAAGTTTGAAATGTCACAAAGTATAAAATATATTTTCGTGCCTCAGAATGTGTCCGGTGCATGAAGAGTTACTTAACAATCAGGGACAAATATCACATTTTAACTTCGTATGAAATGTCCCACTGCAAGATCATTGGCAAAAGATGATTATTTTTATCCATCTATGAGTTCTAGTCATTTGTAACATGAATTTTGAGACACTTGTATTATTCAACCAAAATATTTAGCACTTCTGAATGAACCCTTCTCTCAATAAATATTTTCAAAGTGGAAAATCTTCTTTCGTTGTGATGTGATTAATAAGAGGTTATTGTTTTGAATAAATTGAGTAAAATTGTAAAAGAAACTATTGGGCCTGCGGGACGGGGTATAGTATATCCAACTCCGTTGGATCCTCTACCGCCAGCACAGCGGTAATCGCGTGATCGCGACCATGGTAGCTGTAGCAGCGATGATATGGTGTCTTTGTAGATGTGACCATTGAAGCGGAAGGGCCAGCGACTGCAGCTGCGATGGCGAGAAAGGGGCAGAGGCGAAGATACCGGCTGTGGTAGTGGCGTAAGCGTTGATGACAATGGTAATGGTGGAGAGGGTAGCGGCGGCCCTCAACTACGATAGTAGCCCGCGACGGCCAACACCCACGAGTTGTTCAAGAAAATGCTATTCAAAGAAAATATTTCGTCCCCTCTGCCCCTCCCCCTCTCCTATTGAACCTCCTGCAATTCACATTTTTTCTCAATTTTAAGCCTGAGTTTAAAAAAAGAACGTTCATAATGGGAACCATTCTTTCGGCATGATGCAAACAATACGTGACAATTGTTTTAAATAAATCGAGTAGAATTGCCAAAAGAGAAACGTTGGCTTGGAGGGCGTGGCCCCAAACCCGCTCCCTCGGATCCTTCATCGCTAGCGGGTGGCGTCGGCGTCGGTGGGAGTGTGGGTGACGGGGCCGGACGCGTCGGAGCGGGGCGGGGCGGGGGCGGGGCGGGGCGGGGCGGGGGCTCGGTGCGCGGGAGGGGCGAGGGCGGCGGGGGCGGAAACGGTTCATTGCGCCTGATGGAGGGCCATTCTGCGCGCGAGGGGACGGAGGAGCCGCGCAGCTCCCGTGGCGGCGGCGATGACGTGGAAGGCGTGGCAGCTGCGATACCCAAGATGTTCAAAGGAACAGTGTGAAGTGAAGGAATGAAAGAGCAGATTCGATACCAAAGCATGGAATAAAAAATAAAAACGGAAGAAGTAAAGCAAGAAACTCAACGCAGCCAAGAAACTCAAAATTTCAACAAATACAAAATGCTTATCAGATCAGTGATAATACAAATAAATATTGAACAAATGCTGGTCGGATAATCTGCATTATTTTTAAGCATCTAAAACGCGTTTCCGGAGATTTGACGGCACCTCTGCCGTGGTGAAATACTATGAATTACATACTAACACTCTCCTTTCGGCACATGAATCATTGCAATTTAGTGACGACAATTAAAAGTAATTTTGAAATGAAACAAAAAAAATTAAAAGAGGGTTTGGGTCGATACTTTTCATGAACCTTTTTTATATTTGTTTTTCAAACTTGTCCAGCTATAATATAAAGTAACAAAAATATACCACGGAGGCGCAATGCTAAGATTGTAATTTGTCTGTAAGGACAATGTTTGCTGTGGTACCAATGTACCTTAAGTTACAAATCAGTATGTAGCAGCAATGTAGTATATCTTACTGAACAGGAAGAAAAAAGAACGAACACTGTGTCCGGAAACAGGAAGGAAATATCCTGAAAGAACGTAATGCTTGTGGGGGCGAAAGAGAGGGGCAGGAGATGTTAAACGGGAGCCGCCGAGAGGCTGTTCCATGCGCATTCGCCTGTGAGCGCTCCTTCCCCAAGAGGGGCAAGGCGGCTAAGACGCGGTGCAGCGCCCGTCTGCACTTCGTTGCGGATGACCGCCTCTGGTTTATCGCACTCGCCGCTAGGAGCGCTTCATCGCCCGTGACGACCCGGAAATGCCTTCGCCAGACAGCGAGGCGGAGCGGGGGTTTCTCGAGTGCCGAGGAGACGGTCTTTTTTCAACTTACTGCGACTTGGACTTTTTTGCGGACTTTCTGCGTTTCGATACTGGTCGGTAATGGCTTACTGTCGTTGTGGAAGTAGCTTGTTCTTGAATCAAAATTACTGCCACGTCAAGGTGGCTGGAAGCTTACTTTTCATATTTAATACGAAACTCTCACCGGGACAATGGATGCATTTCCTTTTTTGTTGTGACCTATCAAGTCGGCACTAATTCGACTTTCATATGACTACATGCACATTAAACCAGCATCCGCAGGTGAGGCTTTGGATTATTTTGACGAGCTCTTCACTGTATTCGGCAACTCGGAACAGTTTCTGGTACTTTTATTACGGTCTATTTTCCTATATTCTACAACATCGAAGCTTACTGTTTTCCTGTCCCTCGCCTACTCTCTATATTGCTTCTCATTCTTATATGATATAGTATGTTGATAATTTTGTAATTACTGATTAATTTTATATGCTACATACTTATGTCCTCATGATTATCTATTTACCAAGATATGAAGGTAGAACCGTATTAGGCATTTTTAAAGGAAATAAAACATCTTGTGTCTTACATGAAGAAATAAAATATGTATTATTGGAACGTGGTGTACAAAGATTGCGAGTATGTGCTGCATTCTAATGTCAATTGTAATACGCATTCGGAATTTCTATATGAATCATAGCTGTTGCAATGTATGAAAAATGTATACGTTAAAAACGCTGGGTATTTTTATTGACGTTATGAATTTTTCCTTCGTGATTGATGTGGTAATTCGATTCAACAATAATTCGGTAGCGGTCACGTACCTCCTTGGTATTAGATTGCGCAGACAATATGCGCAGTTATGCGCAGTTATTTAACATGCAGATCCTCCGGAAACTCATCCGTATGGACTCGGTACGACTTGACGCTGCGTGGCCCATTTGAATGCGAGCCTCATCGCGCCAACGCACAGCGCCACGCAGTCGGAGCGCCCAATTGGCAACTGCGCCGCCGCGGCGCCGCCTCGGGGAGTTTTCTTGTCGCCTCATCGGCCGCGAACGCGCCGCGGCCCTCGCCCTCTGGGGCTACGACGCGCCCCGCCCCTCCCACGCGCTTCGACGCCGCAGACGGCGCAGCGCGGCGGTTCCTTCTTCGAATTCTCTAGTGTCTGTAGAAGACATGCTCGTTACCATTTACATTTATTTTTTTAAAATTTTATTTAGTCAAAAACAGTCAAAAACTGTATTGACGTATGGGGGAGAAAATCATCTGCGCACACTTTCTTGAGTTTCAGAATCCCTTCACAACAATTTAACTATTAATAGTTGAAAGATGAAATAATAATAATAATAATAATAATAATAATAATAATAATAATAATAAATTTAAAAAAGCGAGAGATTAACATTTCAAAAACTAGATATTTTCGTTGCCGAATTATAGAAAACTTATTTGTAACGGTAAACGAACTGCAGATTTGATTTTTCTGTATTGCTAACAAAATAGAAACTCACCCTTAGCTCTACTATCACTACAAGCAAAAGGAATGCTTAACAAAACATGCACATAGTGAAACTACATTTACGTCCAGAAGCAAATCAAGGGGCCATCTCAGCATTTGCATTCGTGATGTTAAGGAGTAAAAATTATGATATTGGGTCTTTACAATTTAGAGCATCATTTATAATAATCTACATTGCTAATTCAATGCGCGCAGAAGTTGAAAGAAAGCTATGCAGCTTCCGGCCATGTGAGTTTTGTTAGGTACCCAGGAGCTCGTACAAACCCCAAATAATTTTTATTATTAATTTCCATAAAATATTTGCTATTCAGGTTTTGCAGTATTGAACAGGAATATTTTTGTGTTCTTGTTATGTAATTTATGTTTTAAATTCTTGGTTGTACTGTGTTTAACCGTATACACTGTACTGTGTTATTGCTGCGTTTGTGATGACTATTTTTGTTAAAATATTTAATTTATTGCAGTTCTAAACCAGATTATTTTATTTGTTGTTTTTGAGCGGTGCGCGAGTTACTTTTTGGAAAAGCATTTTGTGTTGTTTTGTTTAGCAGGATTTTTACTGTCGCAGTTCACTAGCTAACACTATTTATACATTTCCAAAATTAAAGAAATGTCGATGCTGGTTTAATGTGTAGTCATATGAAAGGAGAATTTGTGGCGAATTATACTGCGTATTGTGTGTTTAGTCGTGCTGAATGTACAAAGACTGTACTCATGAGCATGTGTGTGATGTAAAACATAGTGGAGAAAACAATCTTTACTACCTCCTCATCCCCCAGATGAACTGGTGATAGGAGAGAATGGCGTATGAGAAGCGTGAATGGATGGTTGATGCTTTGGACATGAGAAGACGAGTTAATTTGTTATGTCTAGGTTATAAACAGATTATTTTGTTAAAGGGAGGGCATTGTGGGGGGAGATAGGTTTCCTTATTAACGTGTAGGAGGGGATCACAGGTTATTTTAATGTGGGTGTATTTTTGGGCTGGGTTCGTGTCCGATGAGTTATTTCCTTAAAGGGGTTTTAGATGCGAATTATACTATATACGATTATTTCTGGAAAGGTTTGTGCAGACTTAATGATAGTGAAATCACATTTATTTTCGGGTCATAGTATATTAGAGCGAACTTTAGAATATACATTTAATGCAGTGTTGTTGGATGCCATATGGTAGCCGACATTAATTGACAAATAATCACGTTTATCGCAGTCGAGTAAATCCTCTGTAACTTGAGGTATGATCTGGAGTGAAACTGGTGTTGCATGGAAATGCAAAACAAGATAAATAGAACAGAAACGACCAGGAAGCTGAGAGAAATAACAGCAAAACACGAGTCAATCCCTCACATTTTGTACCGTGAAAACGCACGACTAGCCGAAACAAGCCAAAACAGAGGTCGTAAATAATCAGCGTTTCGGAGGCTGTAGTTGCGTCTTCCTCAGCGGGGCCCGTGAGTGCACGCGGTGGCTGGAGGTTGTGTGTGGGCGTAAGCTTATTACCCGGGACCACGTCTGTGGGCGCGGCGGGGGCGGGGCCGGCGGGCAGGAGGGAGCGGGGAGAGAGTGAGAAAGGGGTGCGCGCGGCCCTGCGTGCTCGCCACAATACACGCCCGAGTTCGTATTCAAATGAGGCCGCCGCTGCCATTGGAATTCATGGCGACGCGCGGACCGCCCGGGCCCCGACTTTATTCCGGCCGTGCGCGCGCCAATGACGGCGCCCGGGGGGGGGCGGAGGTGACGGGGGACCGCTAAAGCAGAGAGGCGACGGCAGGGCGAAAAGTCGGTAGGCAGAAGGGAATTGGGAGAAGGCGGGTAAGTAAGCGGGGAAAATTGCAGGAATAGTGATAAATTTGAAGAAGAAAGAACTGAGGAGTTTCATTCAGAAGAAAGTTTTGAGAGTACGTGAATGCATTAAGTGTGAAAGAGGATAAAAGAAGTCTGGAGAAGTACGTAAATGGAAGGTGTTGGAAGTGAACTAGGAGGTAATCGAAACGAAGAAGGGATCGCTCTTATAGATCCTAGAGGACGTTTTCACGGTCAAGAGGATTTCTTAGAGGATTGAAATAACAAGAGAAAATACTAAAATCTAGATAGAACAGAGACATTTTTACATGTACAGATAGAATTTGTACATGGCGAGACTCGAACCCGCGACCTTTCGGACCGAAATACTAAGTCGGTTCACGCTCTTAGCCCCCTCGATCATCCAGGTCGGCCATTCCTAGTATTTACATTGTTAAATTTAATTATGATTAGATTAGTTTTCAAATATATTCAAAATTGAATAAAACGACTAGTTTTCAGACTGTTCTATATCTAAATTAAAATTACGTTATTTTCAAGAATTTTTGAATTCCTTTACTAATTATTGTTAATACAAAATATGAATTATGTACTTTATTAACCATCTCATAGTGAATAAATAGAGTAATATTAAACTTAGTTCCACTAATTTCAGGTAGATTTCTACTGTTATCTTGCCAGGTTCAGACCTTTCATTTTCACTAGTTAACAAGGTAGAACGATAGGGTGCTCCGCAAATCATATTACACAGACAAAAAGCCCTACCGCGTGTCCAGTCTGCACCCTCCCAGTCGACAAAGGGCAAACGATTATAATGGTAATTGACGAGTTCATTAACTCAACTCGTGGAGAAATTCAGAGCAATATTCCCTTTGTACCCGTGCTTTCGTTCGTCATTTTTTAGGCTTGACGATATCCCATGCGAAAAAATGGCCTTCTCAAAAATGGATTGGCAGAACTCAAAATATCTGCTTGAAACATAATCACAATTTATACATGAATGATGCGCATTGTCTTTACTAATTAAAAATCGCCAACTAATTAGCTAAGGCAATATCGGCTCACAATGAGGGCTATGTACAGGCTCAAAGGCCCTGAGTGAAGCTTCCGGTAGAGGTGGAATTGCTGTGCTGGACTTCAACTGAATAGATTGTTGTACACAATAGCTATCGCGCCGAGACAGATGGCGATAACATGATGGTTTTCATCACCCATTATCACTGTGACTGCAACTATTGTCTAAGATTAGAAATTGTCGTGTCTAACAATTGAGGGATTTGAAAAATAAATCGAACAGTATATTTATAGAGACTTCACATGTTATGCAGTACATTTGGACATGTGTATAATAATATCTGATAATTTTAGAAGTCTAAAACATGGAAAAGTGTCTTTTGCATATAGAATAAATTTAAATGATATACAACTGACGAAAAGTTATACTTTAAAAGAAACAATACTAGGGAGCGGGATGATTTAAACCAATTCATTTAAACAATTGTTTTAAATTGTGCAATAAATTAGTAAAACTAACTGGATATTCAATAAACAAAGTACTTTAGAAGTGTTATATGGGCTGCGTAATAAGTAACTCGTAACAAGGTACATCAGGTTTTCAGGTCTACAGTTTCTCCGGTTAACCTATTTGCTAAATCATCAGTTAATTACGAGGCAAAAACTTTTGACTATGAAGATAGGAAATATTGTCTGTCAAATTAAGATATATGATTTTACAAATTTATAGAAATTAGTTAAATTTAAAATTTTAACGTAAATAACGAGTGAATCCACAGAATGACACAGCTTTTCTCGCAATAGTAGGTTTTCTGCTCGCTGGATTCTGAGTTAGATTTTCGGTTCTGACCCTCCCTCTTGCCACATACAATCTATTGGCGCCTAAGAGACCTAGCAGGGTCTCGAGGTAGCTAGCTCTCCTTTGGGGACATTCCCACTAAAGGGCACCTCAGCACTCTCCGAATGCCTCATAGACCTATCTCGCCATTGTACCTATGCATTTCACCTAAGATATTCCTGATTACATCTCGATTCGGGTACCAGTTCCTCAATTACACATAGGGATTGCATGAACAATTGCCTGTCAGTCCAAGACATTAAGGAAGGAATAAGGTAAATGTGTAAAACATGAGGGAATCGGAATGTCTTCTATGGCACGAACACTAATTTATTGCCTTTCCGAACCCACAGCCTTAATGTCCACGATGTACTTAGGCTCACCTGCCACAACCTGTCCCACAAGGTTGATTCACTTGGTAGTACTCTTTGTAAATATGTTACGGTTATATAACATAATAAATTTAATAAAATTAATATTACAATCAATAAATTTAATATTATAATTAAGAAATAATAATATTGTAACTAATACTTTTCTTTTATGCATACGCAGTCTTTAATGCTGTTTTCAGCATAGAGTCTATGAATTTTAATTTTTTATCAGCATTCGTTTTTCCGAATATTTTGTTTCTAAAATTGCTCATATTTCATTCACAATTTTGCGGAACGTGCGCCTCATGATTAGACAGAGGGGTAGACGGACGGACCTTTAAAAAACATCATCAGACAGCCCGAAAATATGTATTTCCATTACAATTTCGAAATCTACTTTGCGTAGTATTACGTAACTTTCTCTTATATTATATGTATTAAGCGCATTGTAATATATACGTACATACAGGAGATAGGAAAGTATACATATTTTATATTATTTCTTTTATATTACTTACTCAATTCCCTCTAAATATTAAGTACCACTATAAATTTTGTTAAAAAAAAGTAGGTAAGAGATATTAACATCCATATAGTCGAGTTATAATTGAACATAATCCTATATTAATTACTACGAATTTAAATGTAATATTTACATAAAATACCTTTAATAATAATAATATTATAAACTATAACATTATCTCATGGTACACATATGTATATATTTGATCATTTTAAAAAGTTGTACATTCAACACGTTCTCTGAGGAAAACTCTGTGGGTTAGGAGATGGGGAATGGACTATTCCTGGCACGTGTTCTCTTATTTATGTGGTTTCTTGGAAATAAGAACAATATAATAAACATTCTTTGCAAGTAAATCATTCATGGCACTTGAAAACTCTTATGTTCCCACGAGAAAACACCTCATACACATGACACTCGAACTTAGTCTTCTTCGCAGAAGAGAATCATCTGTCACTTGCGAGCTTCCTTAAAAAACACAGATGCCTCGCCAGTTTCCCAAACTTCTTTTTTCTTCCTACCTCTCATTTTCCCCAAGGATCGCATGTTCCTCACTTTTTATTTAGCCGGCCCTAGACGTTCCACTCTTTAACCCGAGCCACGGAAGGGTAGTTCGCTAGACGGCCGCTAGAAAAATGCTGGCGGGTGGGCGGGCAGGCGGGGCTCGCATGCCAAGACGTAATATCGGAAGAAAGTTTCCTGGGGCGGCGGAGGGGCGCGGTGTAAGTTTTTGCCGGTGACGGGAGTCGAGGGAAAAAGGGCTCGGATAAGCCCGCGTGAGCCGGGACCAGGGCCAGGGCCGGTCCCGGGGTCGGGGCCAGGGCCGGGAGACCTGCTAAGCCTCCGCACAGCAGTTTGCCTGGCCGACGGGAACCACCGATCCCACATGCCCCCCCCCCCCCGCCTCCGCGAGCGCCTGCAAATCGTTGCGAGGCGGAGACCGCCCACGCGAACCCCAGGATCGATAGAAAGCTAGCGACTTGCTTTATCGTTTGGGAAAACTTGCTGTGAGTCGTTGCTAGGTGAATAATACAATGAATCACAAAGGGAATCTCATGAATCTTTGTTTCAAAATCTCACGAACTTTCAGAATTAAAATTAAAGCTTTATTTGGGTAAAGTTTGAGTTTGCTTTTCGAGTACTTGTTGAAGTTGTTTCTCATAGTAATGATCAGTCGGTTTTGTTCAATGAAGAACTGTTTTTTTTAGTAAGTGCGTGATAATAAATCAGGGTCTTAAAAATCTCTCAAAACAAATTTTCTAACATTTTAAACCATTAAAAAGTATTTCCCAATCTCTTGATTTATGAAGTGACAATGTCATGTTCTGATTGATTCACGACTCCTTATTGGCGAACATTCCACATTAAAATTTTATAAAAATTGTATATTACGGATGAAAATAATAAAGTTTAATTTTATTTTTATAACATGGATACTAACTGATTTATAGCAGCTAATGAGTAAAAAATGTCATTATCTGAAATACATTTAAGTACACATAATGTTCCGTTTCTGTAGAGATAAAGTTTATTCGCTTACAGTAGGTTTTCAAAACTCACAAAATAATTCAATTCTGTCTTCCAGTTACGACTGGCACAGTGTACTCTCGTGGAAACTAACATAACTGAATATTTTGTTCTTTGATGACTTTCAGTGAAAGAGTTGAGCGTTTGAGAGAAATGGAGAAAGTGAAATGTATAAAATTTCCAACGCTTCCAACACAAAATATAAACTAAGAACAGTAAATAAATAGAAGGAACTGAATGTAATAGCTCTTCGCATTGATCGTACTTTTAGAGTTTGGCGACAAAACGACAGA
The DNA here is from genome assembly GCA_011170035.1 of Teleogryllus occipitalis. Taxonomy (NCBI): domain Eukaryota; kingdom Metazoa; phylum Arthropoda; class Insecta; order Orthoptera; family Gryllidae; genus Teleogryllus; species Teleogryllus occipitalis. Next base: position 258,417 of record BLKR01000420.1, read on the forward strand.
CAGATAAGTCCTCCGACCACACAACTCACGCTAAAGCGAACCGCCCACAAATTTCACGAATGATCCAATAAAGTCTTCGACCAGCGGCGCTTTATCTCTTCCCGAAACGCAACGCGCCGCGCGGTCTGACGCGCGTCGGCGTCGCCAGGACGGAGCCAACGAGCCAATATATTTTCCGCGCAAGTCGCCGACAGAATAAATAAAATTTGTTTTTCTGCTTGCCGAAAGGAGGCGTTTAAGTCGCAATTACGAGCGACAGCGAGGGCGAGGCGGCGACGCAAACAAGGGCGCGAGGGGCGAGGCGCGCAAACAAGGCGCGAGGGTGACCTGCAGTGGTCCTGCAGGGGCTGCAGGCGGGCGGCGGCGGGGGCAACGAGAGCACCGAGGACCCAGGACGCCGAGAGAGGAGGAAGGGGGCGGGGCTGTGAAATGTGCGGGCGAGTGCGATGTTGTCGTCAGTACAATGCGCGCGCGCGAATGAGGCGGGGGGAGGGGAGCAGCGATGGGTGAGAAGGCAGTGAGAAAGCTGAAACGAGCCGCGCCGTGGGTGGGCGTGTATCTGAGGAGTGCTGGGAGTGTTGAGGACGGAAATGAGCACGGTTAGTGTTCGTTCCGCAGTACATTGTGTGCAAGGAGCGGCTGAATATCTCGTGTTTGTGGAGAATATTTATGTCGCGAGTAGAGCGCATTGTCACAGTACTTAGCATTCCTACAAAAAGTATCATTTCGCCTACGTTCCTCACTAGTATCTGATAGAGATAAACCTTATGACCTCTTAAATTGTTATTAGTAACCACTGAACTCTGTCTTCTGGAAAGTGTTGGATAGTGTGGACTTGTTATAAAGTTCTGGGAGACCTAGCAATGATTATGCGCCTCTTTTTACTGAGGGATAAAAATTCATGTTGAACTAACTGAAGTACTATTGATTTTCTCCGCAAAGATTGCATAAGAATAACGATTAAAACTGTTACCAGCAAAGTTACTTTTTGCTGAAATCTAATTGAAAATGATGGTTTTCGTTTCTTAGAAAAAAGAATTAAAATGATTCTTGACAGTATCTTCTAATTCAATGTATCGTACTCAATAGAGTAAAAAGTTCTGAAGTTGTGACAGACGATAAAAGAGCTGAGAGGAAGTTTCAAAATTATAAATGTGTGAGTTGTGCCAGAATGTCCAGGGAACAGCGATGAAGGGACGAGGCGACGAAAGAGGGAGCCCGAAGCAATGACACGAGGGTGCAGAATGGCTCCGGCGGGAGCAAGCGGAAGATGTAACGACAAAAAAGAAAACTAGAAACACGTTTTACTGTGTAGAGGACCGTAAATCAAGTTGGTCTTCATTGAAAGAATCCTCCCCAAAGTGTTAACAACTCTGCAATGAAATGGTGCTGTGCAAATAACGAGTATTTCTTTCTACAAAAAGGAATTTCATTTTTATTTGTTACAATAAAATGAAATTACGATGAGACGCAATGTAGGATGTTTACCAGCAAATGAAACCGTAGAAACGAAAAACTAATGCCAGAAATATAAGTCATTCTGTTGGTAACGGAAAAAGTAAGAAATAATGATAATATACTTTCTATTATTATTTATGTAGCAGATGATAACAAGGAAAGAAAGTAAATTCGGCTACGAGAACCAAATATTAAAACACAAAGTATGGGTTTTAGTATTTGACAAATTCCTGTAGACAAACCGTGAACAATTATTTTTTGTATTAATTATTACAATTATTAAAATGTTTGCCTCAAACATAACTGGTAGCGAGTTCTGCTTAAAATAAATTAGAAATGAAATAATATAATATATTTGTAGTTCAGAATCCCAAAGCATTGTCTTTCTAATTACATCTCATTTGTAAATGTTCCTGGGATATAAGAAAAAAATTCCTAGAAAAATAACATACTGTAGAATTCTTAACTTTGTTTAAAACTGTCAACATAAGGACAAATAGAAAATAAGGACATTATTAATCATTACCATAACTTTTGATACATTTTAGTTTTTCACTGCTTCTTTATTTTCTAAGAGTAGATCTTCTTTTGGGTTAGCACTTTTTTCTGCAGTTCAAAACTAAAAATGAAGAAGACGGATATTGGGCCTATCTTTGCTGTGATTTGTACATGGGACACGATTCAACATTCGACATCGTGCCTCAGCTCTTCGTAATGGGCGTAATTTGATCGGAGAGCCTCGTGGAAGCAATGCCACTCAGAGGCTATTCATCGTATCTCCCCAGGGATCATTTCTTCGTGCGCTGATCACAGGTCTCGTCGGCGGAAGCCCTGTGGTGGCAGCCTATCTCGCTGCAGCAGGGCGTGGCCGCTTCCGAGGCACGAACGCGGAGCGCCAGGCAGAGGGCGCTGCCCGCAAGGCAACAAGGGAGGCAGCCGAGACAGGGTGGGTCTCGTGGTGAGTGGAGGATAAGGAACGAGACGGGACGAAGCGATGGGGTATGAGGATGCGAACGGAGAAGGTGGGATGTCGATTGATGTTTCCGGACTTGTCAACTGCTAGGGTCATTTGCCCCGTTAGTGTTTTGAATGTTTTATCTAGGGATATGGGCGTATTCCTCCGATGGATGGCGATATCCGCCGCCGTCCTGCATGTCCGACCCAGCCGGGGATTTCCCTTTCAAGGTTTCTTCCCCACTAAGGGAACCGCCCCAGCCGAGACAAGCTCTAGGCTCCTGATTGGTCTCTCGACATATGTGGAAGTGAAGTGCACTTAGTAAGTGAATGTGTGTAAGGGGAGAGAACAAGGCAAGGGAAAGGAAGGAAAGATTGCGGAAGGTCTACGGATCGTTTGTTGGAATACTGCTCCAGCATTATCCTAATGTTGATCGGAGAAACTACAGAAAACTCCCAATGACAGCATCAGGCTGCTAGAATTCTCCTCCAGAGAGCGGCTGCGTTCGATCTAGTTATGTAACTATTCAAAATTCCGCCACCATTGGGACTCGAACCTAAAACATTCCGGTCAGACTGTAGACACAGTGGTAATAGTGGCTCTGAACAAAACTCAGCCGTTGGGGGATGGGCATGGAAATGGCAGGGAAGCGGCTGTGCAAGTGCGAGAACTGTCGCGGGCCGGCTTCAGGAAGGGCGTGGCTGTGGGCGCGGGGTCGAACACGGGAGAATGTGCATAGAAACAGTAGGAGTCGCGTCGCGAGGTTGGTTGTGGAAATGGGCTCGGTGACGCACGTGCGGATGATTGAACCAGCGGGGGCGCGTAGGGATGAGCGGTGCGCGGCTGTGACGCCGAGGAACGAACGCGGGGCTGCGAAGGGGGGAGGGGCGGAGATTGTCAGCGCCTCTGCGTCAACATCGTTAAGGGGGCGTGGCAGCGCTGGAGACAAGCGGCGTCTGAGGAGTGAAGGCGTCCGCGCGTGTCCCGGTGCGACCTGGTTCCAGCTGTGTTCAGGCGCAATTGAGGTTCTTTCGAGCGCGGCTGGCAACTCGTAAAATGGGCGTGGTCTCTATGGAGTTGAAGAATAAGACACTCAGCGTTCATTTTTTAGAGTTGGAACATTTTTAATAAAAAGAAAACTGTAAGTACCGTGCCTGCACACTATAACCCCCGATAGTGATACCGCAACAAAACCTGTGGCGTACTGAAGGCGGTTTTTTCAACGATGTGCCTTTCAAGATAAATGTGTATCAAAAGTAACTATATTTTATGAGCATCTGTTGTATTTACATATACCAATAGAAAGTGTATACAATATACTCAAATGGCTCGGTTGCCCTTGCCCTTTTCCTACAGCAAGGTTAAAATAACTTTGTGCTAGTTAAATACGGAAGGAAAGTTGTTACTACTAACATTCCATTGGAGATGAATGGATATGTATTGAGTGATCAGTTTCAAGGACCTCGAGACAATCATTGGCGTATCGCGTGAGTCTTTTTTACAGCTGTTTGGAAACGTATTTGTACGTATGTAGAGTTATATATCGTGTTTATTCATTGTTTTACACTGTTGTCATCTCTTTTAAACTATTCAAAGAAAATGAATCCAACTCACATTGCCTGATGTTTGTTTGTTTCTTAGTTCCACTATTTTCTTTACTACTTTTTCACATAATAGTACGAAAGAACAAAAACATTTTTTATGGTTTAAAGCGAATTCAATTTTCCTAAAATGTCTCCCACATTGTAGTTCAAAATTTTTGCACCTTTGATGAGAGACGAAATAGTCACATTGTTGTATGTCAAAAGAGGTCGTAAATTTTCACCCCTGAAACTCATAAGCAATGGTTGTCGTTGCCGTCGCGTTGTCCTGTCTCGTCCCTCCCCCCGTCTAGGGATGACAAAAAAAATCGATGTTTTTAAATCATTAAAATATTAACATTGATATTTTGCTTTCGTTTTTTTCATATCGATATTTTGTTGCAAAACTATCTATGTTTTTTAATTTTATTTTTTTTAAATAAAGGAGTTTAAGCATGTATAGTAGCAGCAATCCACAGCAATATCGTTGTTTTGCGTCATCCTCTTTATCACGCTGCACATCTCGCCTCTGCAATTTGAGGAAGTTTGGGAGCTGCTCGTGTTATAAATGTAGTATGTTTTCGCCAGGCGTGTCATTGCCCGAATCGACAGTGAAACACGAAATCGATTGCAAAACACAATGTTCTTTATTGCGAATTTTATTCTTTACATTCGATAATTTTTACATATTACTAACATGCTGGTAACGAAACAATAAAACATATCCCATTTACATGCTATAATTAAAAATGGATAGGAAAGTAGCATGTTTATTAGTTTATAATTAAAACATCGATGTTTCTCGTCGATGTTTTCGACATCGAAAACACTTTAGCAATGTAACGAAACATCGATGTAGCGATGTTTTGGTAAAATTTGCCATCACTACCCCCGTCACCCTCCTCACGTCGTCGACCCCGTCGACCCGTCGCATCGTCGCCCTCGACTTCTCACGTCGACGACCCCGTCTCCCCCGGCCCCGTCGCCCCCGTCTCGTCATCGACGTCGTCGTTTTCGTCTCGTCGTCAATCCCATCGCTCCGTCGCGTCGTCGACCCCGCCGCCTTCGTCTCGTCGTCGACCCCGTGTCACCGTCGACTCCGTCGCCGTGTGGGGTCGTCGATCCCGTCGCGTCGCCCGCAGTTGCGCCGCGGCGCCGCCGTCGCGGCCTGCGCCCGGAGATGATGAGCCGCTCGATGACAGCGGCGAGGGCGGCGGATGCAAGCGCCGCTGGCGGCGTTCCAGAGCCAACACGTTCGCTAAGACTCTCCGGCCATTGCATCCACCCCCACCCCCCCGGAACCACGCGTCGTTGCCAGGATTACGGCGCATCCCGCTGGGGCGGCTGCACTCGGCGCTCGTCGCCTCCGCAGCCTCATTGCATCCCCGATGGCGCTCCGTCACTCGGCTCTTCTCTGGACTTTTTGCAAATCTTTTATGATATCGCGTGTTCCAAGCGACCCTCATTACGAAGTTTGTGGAAATGTAAAAAACTAGCATGTTTTAAACAGATGTCATTTGTATTTCGGTGGCTTATTTGGCAGATGATAAAAGTGTAACAATGGCCATGATTCAAATATATAACAAACCATATTTGTGCGTGAACGTGAAATCATGGAATCGCTGACTTCGCATTCGTCGATGGCCGCATTCTTCCATCATATGTTTATAATAAATATGAAATATGAAGGTTCTTATAAAAGACGTGCGCAGCCGTGGGGGACAACTACATTTCTGGGAACTTTGCCATTAGACGTTTTCATTTATATACGATATATATTACTACAAATAATTAACCCTACAAGGAATATGGAATTGTAATTTAAATGTTAGTTATTAGACATAATTGATTTTATACTCAAATATATTTTATGTTCAACCAGGGTTGCCACATTGTGTGGAGAGCCTCTTTCCAAATTGTGAGTCAATTTCGCAAATTGTCAGCTTAAAAAGAGGAAAATAAGGAATGGATCATTTTTACAGAAATAAAATGTTTTATCACGTAGGGGTATCAGGGGCCCCTCGCAATTTTCGGAGAGACCACGACTTCTTCTCCTCCCCATCTGTGCACACATCTACGAAGGTACTGTTTTTGTTACATCAAAATTCTTTTGAAGCTGCTCACGAACCACGAGAAAGACCATTATTTAAATCATAAAATTACAATATTAAAAAATATATATTCTTTATTTGACTATAACTTTAGGCTAGTCAAACCAAAACATGAAAAATAAATTTATTTCATTAAACCGCGAGGGTTGTGGGACGTGGGAGACGTACTCGTAAGCACAAATTCTCATTGCCAACGCAGATACTAAGATTATATCCTGCAGCAATTGACTTAAACATAATTATCTCAACAGGATGTAATCTCTATTTATTTAGTGTCCACCACCTGGCTAGTAAGCTTTGTCAATTATACTTAGATTGTAGATAATTGAATTGCCTGCACGAATGTACAAATACAGTTTAAGTGCGGGCGCACGATTTATGAAATCGTGGGGGCTGGTAGACGGTGTTCCACCCCACGTAGCATTACATTTATTGGCTGCGCCCATCGCATCGTCGTTCCCATTAGGGAGCTGCAATCAGCTAATTACATAATGGAACACAAAAGGAAGGCAGAGGCTTTATTTCATCCCTCGCGAGCTCCCGCTCCCCGCCCCATGCACCGAGCCCCGCCCACTCCAGGCCCCAGGAGGGGAGCAGGGCTTTGTTCACATTGCTCTTACAACGAATTTCGGCAAGCGGGGCGTAGTAGGGGAGAACGCTTAAAACGAATGACGCGTGTTTTACGCGATCATATTTATTTAATAGCGTCGTAATAAAAATAAACCGGATATAAGTTGCAACAAGGCGTGAATTGTAGTTGAAAGATTTTATATCATTTAGTCGTTTTGCGACGTTGATCATTTGGTAGAAGTTTCGTGTAGATGACTAGATATTTTTAATGACATCGATAACTAACTTAACATTTCAGCATTCTACAAAGGACCAAATGATGGCTCGGTACTATCCACAGTAATCAATACTGTCGAGAAGATTACAGATTGTTCGTTGCCGAAAGATCCCCAGAAATGTAACAGGATAACTGCGGAACAGTTAACTGACGTTTACATAAGATGTATGCTTACTCTGCAAGCGGACTAGCAGTAGGAGATTGGAGGCTATCAGCCTAATGCACATGTATGACGAACGAGGTTGAACAGTATGATGTCAATAATCCGTAGAATGCGATATGTTGAAATATTACTGATAATCTATTCTCTAAGTCGTACTCACTGTCTGACAGTTATCTCAATGCAAATTTGATGATTACCAGTTTTCTGCAAATACTAGTGGAAAGTAACACGACTTTGACGCAACTTCTGAAAGTACTCATATTGAACTTTGAACTTACCCCCGCTGCACTCAGTCGTCTGGTTTAGTGAACCTGTCTGACTTTTTCTCAAGCGGAAGGAGTAGCTCTCATGCATACATGCAACGGGCACGGTTGCACTACTTATCATAGGGAAGCAGTCCATTCTCTATTCAGGAGCGGCAACGAGCAGTGAATGTTTCAGCAGATCGTCACATTAGCATACGCCGCTGCGACTGTCCTATTCGAGGCTCCGGGCGCCGCGGATCCGTTCTTCCCCCGAGACTGCGACGGATTGGCTGCTGAGTCTCCTGAGGTCGCTCGCAGCCTGGCAGTGGCTACACCCGTTAGCGGAGCTTCCATTGCTCTTGGATGGCTGCGACGGGAAGACCGGAATGTGAATGGGAACTAGTCAAAGAGTGAAATCTGTTCCTATGCCAGGATGTAGACTCCATTCATGCCGTAGAACAATGGAGAGCAAGAAACCACTAATGGGCGCGTGTTCATTCATGGCTTTTACAATTACATTCCATGTATTTGTACAGGATGTATCCTTTAAAGACGTTCGTAAAGAAAAAATACGTTCATTGTGCTTCTGGAAAACGTTGATCGGACTACTTGATGTTCTGCATTATAAATAAATGAAAACTATTAGAAATTCCATATTAGTATTTCATTCGATTAGTTTTCAAACATGATTGAAGTACAATGGCGGAAATGTAAATGATAAAATATATTTTTCGTGATTTTATAACATAAATTAAATGAGACAAATTAATAAGTTTATTCGTTCGACTCTTATTTCTCATCATGAAAAATAATTATTTCTCGCACTGATTTTCATTATTGAGTAAAATGTTGAACAGCAAAAAATTAACGAACGAATGTAGTGCCAAAATTAATGAATGAATTATAATAGGCATTTGATGAATGTTGTTTTCAAAAATTCTAATAGCTTGGCTATACCAGCTCTAGTTTTAAAGATACAATATTGATAAAAATGTGTTGATAATACAACTATGATCTAAGACTTCCATCTCTTAGATTGTAAGTGAAGAGAATGGGGTAAAATTTCACCACGGTATCAAAAAAATGGAAGAGATACTCAGGAAGATTGGATATACATACGATGGTAAATTACTGTTGATATATGCAGAGAGAAATCAAGGGCATTTTTCAGTTCAAAATAAAGAGTTTTTGGTTGAATGAATAGTTTCTTTTGTTGATGAAAAATACTATAATTTACAGTTATGATTTGGATGTGTTATATTTAAGAGAAAAAATAAATTATATTTTCAATTAATCCTAGTTAAGTTAATATTTAATGTAACAATGCTATTCACATTTCAGACTTCTAGCACATAGCGAGTACAAACAGGTTTTACCATTATTACGCCCTATTTACAATATTAGAGCCTATAGGGCCAAATTTTGGAATAAATGATTTCGGAATACAGATAAATAACACTCCTATGTGAATTATCAAAATGTGCGTTGACCAACGTACGAATCTTTGTCAATAAGTTATTCCCTTTCCGCTTGAAAAATGAGAAGCAATAAAAGTAGTCGTTAAATAAAGAGCAAGCAAACAATTTTATACCATCATGATAAACTAAACTCCCATTTCAAGACCCTAAGACATTTAAACTCTGAAGAAAACCTCGATATATACTTGGGTTTTTGTAACGTAGCGGATGACATTAGGTCATTTTTATACCTCCCGCCTTATAAAATGAATATTTTTAATTCCTTGGCAAACGTCCTTCTCAACGGGACTCATGGCCTCAAACATGTGCTTATCACTGTTATAAAGATTCATTTTATAAGGCAGGAGGTGTAAAAATGACCTAATATCATCCGCTACGAAAACCCAAGTATAAACCAACTGATGTCACTGCAGGGCCTCTGACCAGGAGGTCCTAGGTTCGAATCCTGACGGCCGCAGAATTTTCGACACTAGCTTATCAGCTAGGTGGAATTCACTCGCTGTCTGGAGGAGAATTCTAGCGGCCGGCTGCTCTGATCGGTAGCTTTCCGTTGTTTCTCCGATCAACACCAGGCGAATGCCGGAGCAGTACCCTACCAAACGGGCCACGGACTGCGCGCGATCTGTACTTCCTCTTCCTTGTCTTATCCTCTCCCCTTACACACTCACACTTACACTAACATGCACTACACTATCACATATTCCGGGAGACCGGTCGGGAGCTTAGAGCTTGTCCCGGCTGGTGCGGTGCCCCGCTGGTGGGAGAGTCCTGGTTAGGGGGAAACCCCGCTAGCCGACGGTAGGTCGGCGCCGCATCTCGCCATCCAGCGGGGGAAAATCACCGCCATCGCCCGAGAAAAAACATGCACTACACTAACGGGACTAATGACCAAAGCAGTTGACGCGCCCGGAAACACGAAAAAATCAATCAATCAACCCAAGTATAAAGAACCGTTTGAAATTTCTAAAACTGATTTCATTGGGTCCGCGTAAAACTGGAAAATCTCAAGAACAAAGGAAGAGGAACTCCTTGGTCCGGGGTCTCAACCCATTTGTTCGCCGCTGCTAAGGACGCGGCGCGGGCGAAGCGCTGACCGGTTCGCGCGCGCCTCCTCCCGCTCGGCGACGCCACGGCGCGGCGCGGCGCGGCGGTTCGCACGCGGCTGCGACGCCATTGTCGCCGCCTAAGACCCCGCCGCCCGCGCCCCCGCCCCGCCGCCACAGCAGCGCCGGGGGCTCCTCGCAACAATGGCGGGATTTGCGAGGCCTTGCGACGCGCTTTCAGGAGGCCGCGTCCGTCTGCGCCCTTTCAGGCCGCTCCCGCGCCAGCCCTTACCAGGCTCACAGCCCGTCCGACAACTTACCCCCCCCCACCTGGCCACCTTCCCGCGCTCCCTCAGCTGCCCCTCCGCCAGCCCAACCGGCTGCGGTAACTCAGGGCAGCACTTGATGTCTCTGACTGACTAGGGTTCGAGTCCCGACGGTAGCATTTTCGATACTAGGTAGATGGCCAGGTCGAATTCCACCACTGCCTGGAGCCGCCGACTGCTCTTAAAGGTAGCTTTCCGTGGACTTTGCGATCAACAACCGGCGAATGCCGGAGCAGTACCCTAGTAGATAGGCTGCGAACCGCGCGCGATCTTTCCTTCCTTTTCTCTATCCTACCCTCACCCCTTACTTACATACACTTACATACACCTTACAAATGCCGGAAAATAAATCGGAGCTTAGAGCTTGTCCCCGCTTGGGCAGTGCCCGCCCTCCACCGGATGCAGATACCTCGTTGAGGAAAACTGATTTCCTACGTGTTAAGCGGCACTGGATCTCATCATCCAGCATCGGAGGAACATTGCAGATCCCGTGTTAAAACAGGTACTACACGTACGGGGAGAATGACTATAGCAGTTGATGTGCGCGGGGAGACGAAATATTCAATCAATAAACCACCAATCCACTCACCTCCTCCTCGCCCACTTCTTCTCCGCAGATGAATGTTCGCCCGCCTGACAGCCCGCCCGTGCCTTGAAAGTCTCCGCCCCCTTTTCCCGTAGATTCAATCGCCCGCTTACCCACCTAAAGGGGCGCTGTCCGATTCTATGTCCACCCTTTTCTACCCGCCTGCCCTTCAACGGTTCTTCATCCGCTTTCTCCCTCACCCGCTAACCTTTACCTGCGTGTCTCTTACGCGTTCGTTTTTACCCGTCTGGCACCTCCTACACCCACCTAGAACCTTCTTCACCAGCTTCTACCCACATTCCCCCACTCACCCAAGCTACCACGCCTTCGTCCTCACCAACTGCAACTTGTTCAAGTTCACGACGACAAAACACTTGACCTCTTTTCGCCTTCTTTTTCGGGCCTTATCAGTCCCTAGTAGCTCTCCTCACCCCATTTAATTCTTCCCCTTCTTTCAGAAGTCAACGCCCTTGAACCGCCCTGGTTCTTCACGCTCGCCGCATCGGCCCCCTAAAACAGTATTTCTCCTACCTTCCTCTCACTTTTATCCCGATCTCCCCCACTCGCCTGTACCTTCTCCCTCAGATATCACTTTCACCCCCCTCTACAAAGCATTTTGTCGTGCCTTTCCCAACCCCACGATACACGTCTAGCCTGTTTTTGTCCTTGCGAGGAACGGTGTTATTCAGCGAGTCTTCTGGGAAGACAAAGCCTCGGATTATCAGGGCGGACTGACGGTGTCTCCGCTTCTACGCAGCGGAGCAGATCCTTTTGTGGAGCTGGAATCGGTGGTGAAGCAAAGAGAGAAAACGGCATTGGACGTAATGTTACAATATCCCTTTCATTTGCATTTGACGTTATGAAACTGTAAACTTGTTAATGTTGGAAGGAATTATTGTCAAGAACGATCATGTCATAACATGGGAGAAGTTTCGAAAACTTATTTTCATACTGATGGAAAGTCATCATTTTATTTAACATTAAAACAAAAAAACAACAAATTCATATCCGTATTAGTTATGAATAGATGCAAGCATAGTTTTCTTTTTGTAAATACTGAAATGTAGTGTACTAACATTACATCAGAGAAGCAAAGACTCGAAAATAATAGAACTGCAAGAAATTGAAGTAAAGCAATACTGTCTCTTTTATATCAGAATCTTAAGACTTTAGTAGAAACGAGACATAAAATTTGTAATTCTGCATCCAAGGTAGTTGGTTTCATTTAGTATTTTATATTTTAAGAGTTCACTACGGATTTCTCAAGAAACTCATTCACACAGCGAGCTCCAGGCACTGAAGCCACTAATACAAGGAAGAAGACGAACGATAAAGCAAGAGACAGCAATCCTCTAGTGATGTCCTCTCCCACCCTTGCCTCCTTTTTCTCTTTCAACTGCGCAAGCGACGATGTACTTCTTGTTATGGCCATCCCCGGAGGACAAAGCGTGGGGCTCGTTCTGGCCGACAGCGCCGTTTTTTTCACCCTCCCCACCACCCGTTCTCCGTTCCTCCCCTCCCAGCGTCGCTTCTGAACTCGTCCTGGCATTCAGGCGCACGACTGCCGCAGTCGCGTTGGGGTTGCGGCAGGGCGGCAGCGGAGCAGGAGGGGACGGAGAAAGGGTTAGAGATGGGGCGGGAGCAAAGGCGAGAGCGGTAGTGGGGATGATTGTAGTGGGGGTGGAAGGGGAGGTGGGGGAGAGAAGGGTGACGGGAGATGGGAAAGCGGAAACGAAGGAAATGATGGTGACGGTGGTAATGGCAGAAGCTGGGGCGAGGGCTAGGACGGAGGAGATGGGGGTGGGAGAAGAGGCGTAGTTGGGGCTGGGGGAGGGGGCAGGAGCGGAGGAGACGGCGGGGACGACAGGGGTAGAGACGCAACGCGCGACGGCGGGGTGGAACGCAGCCAAGAATGGCGTGGAATGAACTCTCCTCCCTAGCAGCGCTCAAGGGAGACAACCCGGCGCCATATTTATTCGTGTTTTCGACTAGATGCGCGCTGTGCGGCTGTAACTCCCTTCAAACCCACCCTTGATTAAAATATTTCATTCGTCCCCCTCGCTGTGTAGTTGCAAAAAATCCCTCATTAGCACGCAACGTATTCAACTTCCCCACCGCACTAATTACCTTATGCTCGTGTGCGACGCTAGGCGCGTATTAATCAAATTACATGATATTATGTAGCCACACATACTCTAATTTCACGTCTCAGAGTGTTTTGTGGTTGCTGCGATTCATTTTCATGTGTGTTAATGGAGACTAGGTATTCGCGTTCGTTGGACCTACCAATGGATGGAACATTCAACACAATTTTAGGCCCTTTATTGATACTTTTTCGCATATCTATGCAGTGCACGTATCTATATAGTTCAGTAGTTAAGCCTTGCACTGTTGAATCTATTGTGCTTCCCTCGATTCCAAGGTAGCACCGATAATTTAGTGAGCCTCGCAGACAGAGGACGAGTTATCGAGGCCTGTCCCATTGTTCTCGATTATCGAGGCCCATTGAGGTCCGCGCCAGACACACCCACTACACGATCATGACGATAATGGAGTCTCCGCCAGTGGCGACCTATCACTAGATAAATCGACAAGCAGTTATGGTCCATTGGAATTAATAGAATCGAGCTTGAATGAGGTCGTTTCGAAAAGGTTTCGACGATGGTTGACTGAGGAAGGTCAAGCGATACAGAGTATTTTTACCTTGGCTACATCATGAAACAAGATAGAGTTTTTCTATTTAGTTCGTCACGTTCGTTTTATACGATATCTTAGTAAAATTATTGCTCTTCGTTTGCTTATCATAAAAACGAAGTGCCATCTATTAATATAAACCAATAACAATATGTAATCAAATATAAAAGTATTGATTTCAAATTTCACAAAGGACACTTCAGCTAAATAGGCGTTTATACAGGTACACTACCCTATCTTCTATATTTGAGAATCACAAGAGTAGTACTTCCTCCCGGTTAATATTTGTGTTGCCACCTAATCCCCCGAGACATCGTATTTTCGTCAAGATACTCTCCTCCCCGCCCGAGCACGTGCCAACCAGACAGATGACAAACGGGACGTTCGAAGCTCGCTTTCGGCAGTTCCGACGCTTCCTGTGCCCCCCGCGGCTATCTCACCTCTTCCCACAGGACGTACCGCGCATACCACTCCCGCCGCGACGCGCCGGGGAGATAACAGTGCTGCCAACATTCGTTAGAGCGACACGGGGCCTCACGTGTAACGCACAACGGTAGTCTCCTGTAGTCGGTGGAACGTTCCGGCTGCCCGTCGCCATGTTGGAACGGGGGCTCATTAGAACCAGTTCCGGTGACTCCCACAAAAAACCTCCGCCACCGCCGCCGCCGCCGCCGCCTGTGCCGTCGCCTTGGAAATCGGAGAACTCTAAATTTGGCCGCTCGCGCGCGTTCTCGCCCGCCGCGAAGCCCCTCCCGAAGGGAGACCCGACTCCCGAGCGAACCCTTACCCCCAGGATCCATTTATTTCGGGGGCACGCCGCCGCCGTCGCCGTTGCTGCTTTTTCTTAAAAAACGACGAAATGCAACAACGCAGCGAGGAAGGCAGTATTTTTATTTAGTCGCCGGATATAGCAGTGCGGGGCGGGAAGGTAAATTTAGTGTCGCTGCGCCGCCACCCCTGTCGCGCCGATGCCGTCTGCGCTGCAAGCTAGGAGATGTTAGGCGATGCAGTCCGTTGTACTCGGTTGTTGTGGGTTGTGAAGGAATTGTAGAAAACTTCGTGGTGGACTGACTGACAGAATTCGTATGAATATCTGTATCAATCATTTTGATATTGTAAATCAATGAAAAAGACAGTATAATGATTTGTTGCATCCAAGAATTTCTGAAGAAAAAGTCGGTGAAAATTTTATTAAAATTTAAGTTAAATGATTAATGTTCATCATTTGGGTATTGAAATATGTTATTAACTCATTTTCACTTATTTTAATGTTGCGCGTGCTAATAAAAGATCTTTATATTTTTTTCTACAACGATGTCATAGTTATAGATTAATCTACTTACCAGAAATTTATTTGGACACATCTGTTTAATTAACTCTTTTTCATATAAACATTTTGGAGAGTTTCTTTAACATTAACTGAGGTCGTATCCTCAGGACTGGTATTCGAGGGGTGTATTGTTTTCTACAAGTTGCTAAATGTTGGTTTGTTTGTGAGGAGGGAGATATCTCTTCTCTACAGAAAAAACAACAATAAATCATCTTTTATGTTTTCAAAATAAGTAAAAGAATATGTTTGTTTTTACTTTATTTTAATAAGATTTTCAACATTTGAAAGGAAGGACCTACAACACAAAATAATATTCATGGTAATTCCATCTAGCAATAATATGTTCAGTAGACTGTGATTCTTCAAGCAGTCACACGTTTATCAAAAATATGATATATCACATAAGTAGAGCGTGCATTTTTTAATGTATTAATGTACTAAATCTTTCCCCAAACGTTATTATTCTTTTCACTTCGCAACTTTCTTCTTCAAGAAGCTTCCAACTTTTCCCCGAAAAGAAAAATAACAAAAGAGAATTTTATATCCAACCACAGAGACAGACGGTCGTATTTGTTCAAAATTCGGATCACCAAAGAGCCTTACTTCTCCCCCGAGAAATGCGTCTCGAACATTCCGCAAGGCGTTGGGAATTTATTCGGGACGCCGCCGGCCCCGCTCACAAAATCAAGGGACGGAGCACCCGGAATTATTGACTTCCTGCAGCATTGTCATGATAATGCTACCGCCTGGCGCGCACACAGCGCAGAAGCGCTAAAATACGAGCTTTCCAGGAGGCGCCCGGCGATACGATACGAAGCGCGCCAGTTTTGCTGCTAGCTGTGTGTTCCTTCAGACCATCATTGTTAGACTTCACAATCTCATGGCGTATCTGGCTACCTGCCTTCCGCAGAACACAAGATTCATTTAGAAACTTCGTCTCCGGCAAAGAATACGACGCGGATCGCGTGGGAGAGCGGAGAAGAACGAGGCAACGGCTTGCGACGCCCAATAAGAACACTGTGCAGGAGCTCGGCTGGGACACAGAGTGCAACTCCCAACCGTCTGCTTCGCCTAGATGCTGGCAACGATAGCCATTCGGGAAACTGCCCGAGAAAAGTTTTCCCCCTCGCCGAAAGTTTCCGGAACTCTCTCCGTTACGATTTGATTTCAGTTCGGAAGCTGCGCCCACACGTAATTTTATGAAGGGTGGTTTCGGGCACGCTGCCTCTTCAAAGTTGAGCCGACAAGGCGAGCGGCTAGTGGTTTCTTTTCGCGCTGATTGAGAGGAATTTGTTTGTTGGCGACGGATGTCGACCAAAGCGAATGAAGAGGAATGGCGCGGAGCGTTAAGGGAAAGGTTAAACACAACCTTGGTTGCTGAAGTCGTGCGTAGCATTTCTGAGGAACAGCACTGTTTTAGAGGGTTTCAAATTACGAATGTTCGACATGGAGAGTCTCTTTTTAATACGTCCATAGAAAACTTTTTGGCGCCTGATTTTTCTTAAGGCGCTAACCTCTTAAGAATACTCTTCAACTTAGAAACGAAAAGAGGGTCCGTGAAGTTTTAAGAATTTTTGACTTTTATTTTAAGGCTTCTAAATTTAATTTAGCAGGCGAAGCATAAATAGAGGTAAAAAGGGAAACGACTGAGAATATTAACGAGGAAGTAACGGAAGGAGATAGGGTTTGAATGCACTTTAACTATTTGTGTAGGAAGTATCATTCTGCAGGGTCCTTCTTGAAAGGATTATGAAACTGTACTCCAAAGTTAATGCATTGATAATTTCAGATAATTCACATTTGAAAAGCATATTACTTTTTACAGAAAAAGTTATTTCAATATTTATGCTTATATATATATATATATATATATATATATATATATATATATATATATATATATATATATAATGGACTTTGTCGTTTTACGCTTGTCATGACAGACTGAAAAATATGTATTGCTCCATTTGGAAGAACCAAGTTACCTCACATATCTTGTAAAGTATAAGTGATAAAATATAAATGAATACACGTATCAATTAGTCCCATTCCCTCATGTAGCTTCGTGAAAACTGCATTGCAATAAACTTCAACCGTTCAAAAGTTACAGGAGATGCTAAAGTTATGTGACTCAGCCTGTATATATATATATATATATATATATATATATATATATATATATATATATATATATATATATATATATATATATATATAATACGGAGTTGCTCTACAGCTGTCTCCGTGTCTCCGCTCTCAGTCTCCATGCCTCTCTATTTGACCATTAATCTTCCTGCATTTATCTTGCCGTCATAGCCTCTCGCACTCCCTGCAGCCATGCAAGTCTGGGTCTTCCTCTCTTCTGTCTTTCTGTCGGCACCCATTGCAGGACTCGTTTTGGCCATCTTTCGCCTGTCATTCGTGTAACGTGACCATACCAAACGAGTTGTTTTTTCTCTATTTCTTCTTTCCTGATTCTGTCACATCTGCTGTAACAGCAACATCGACGCCAGTTTCAACGTCGACGCCCATTTCAAAGGCCAACAGCTTCCCTCTTGTTCTTTTATCAACTTCCCAAACTTCTGAACCGTACATTGTAACACTCTTGACTAGTGTGGAGAAAATACGTCTTTTAGTAATGTTAGTGATGGTTTTGTTCCATAAGACAGAGTTTATTCTTCGTGTCACGTTTCTCCCCAAGCTTATTCGTATCTCAATTTCTTCTTGGCTATTTCCGTTTTTGTTAAAGAGTACACCCAAATATTTATATTTGTTTACTCCTTTCATTTTTTCCCCATTTTTCAGAAGATCTTCAATCTCATTGTTCCCAACTGCCAGGTATTCAGATTTGTTCATGTTGATAGTACGTCCTGCTTTGCAAAAATGGTCATTGAGTTTACGGATCATGAAACTCAAATCGTCCGCTTCTTCTGCAATTGCTACCTGGTCATCGGCAAAATATAATGTATATAATTTATCCTCCCCGATCGTCATTCCCATTATTCTGCATTGTTTCTCCCACTGCTGTAAAATTTGATGCAGATAGATTTTATACAGTGTTGGGAAAAGACAGCAGCCCTGACGAAGATCTTTACTGACTGGGAATGGATCCGAGAGCCTACTGCAGATCTTAACCTAAGAGGTGTTGTTCTTATATAGATTCTGTGTGGCTCCAATTAAGTTCTCATTGATTTTAAGTCCCTCCATTTCTTTCCATACTCTAAGCAACCGGTACATTGTCATACGCCTTCTGAAGATCAATGAAACCCAGAAGAACTTCCCTACCTCTCCTTGTTCTCTTTTCTATAAGCCGTTTTAATGTAAATATATTGTCTATGACCGATCTACCGGCAGTAACACCACATTGTTCCTCTCCGATTTTTCCTTTTATCTCTTCTATTTTATTTCGGATTATTTTGCTCTACAGTCTACCTATAGATCCAATAACTGCTATTCCTCTGTAGTTTGTTTCATTGTCTGTAGATCCTTTCTTATGGATCCGTATCAGGTAAGAAGTTCGCCACTTCGGAGGAGGATCTGATCCATTCATGCACCTTGAAAACATATTGTGATGAACCAGACCTGCCACATACGGCAACCCACGCATGTGAGCAATGCGCGTAGCACACGGTCTGGATACCACGCAAAGGGGGGGGGGGCGGAAACACCGTCACATCGAAGTGTGTCGGTAATCAGATGACAGGTGTGCGCGTTAAATTTATAAATATAGGGCGCCAAACGAGCACTTACCTGACACCTGGCACCGGCATATGAGCACCTCAGGGGTGAGCACTCTGTGAATGAGGCCATACACTGGGTCCACTACTACTACTAAGTTATAACTACAAAGTCATGTTCCTTTTTAAGTGTTAATCGCCTGAATGGCGAGAACACGTTTATTGCTTGTTAAAATACATTTTGATCTGAAGGTTTCTTAAATTAAATTCTAATATTACTTTTACAATAGATGACTTTTTTAATGTCTTTAAAATGAATACAAAAATAATGGTCGTTGATTCTATCTCTTTCGATGATTGCACACCTGTGATCGCCCTCAAATCAAACGCTGTCGCGAACCGCGTTGCAGCAAGGCGCAGCCAGCCGGAAGCAGCAGTTCATTCGGCGCCACCGTTCCTTCCCGTTCCAGTACTTCGCAGATCCGACACTCGTAGTCAGAAAATGGTTGAAATGAGCCCCGATCGGTGGGTATAGGAGGGGGGCCGTCAGACGCCAACCCGACCGTACCAAGTCAGCTTTGATAGCTCGCGATCGGTGGATAGCGGAAAGGGCCGTCAAACGCCGCCCTATCCGTATCAGGTCAGCCTCGATAACTCGGCTGTACTATCGATCCTTACGGATCTACGCCGGCCCGTTGAAACGGAATAAATTCCAATTTGTGATTTCAAACGGGGCGACCTGCACTCCATTGGTCGGCCAACACTAATCGCTGGCTCAAACTACCTCTCCTCAACACATCAGCCTGTTTGCTATGCCGTTCTCTCGCCTTCTATCTGTCTTCTGATAAAAATCCTACTCTCTCGAGCTTCCAGCTTCGCATCCCCACTCTCTTTTCTAACTTCGCACATCGCTCCTTCACGTGATCAGAATTTCAAATGCTATTGGTCAAAATCTCAATTTCTAGAATATTCGACGCGAGTCGGAAGCCGATAGGGCATTTCCTAACTAACGTCATTTTCTGGGCGCCTGATTGGTGGTCTTTGTTGTGCGTATGTTTTGGCCAGTACACCAGTGATGGACAAAGCAGTCCTTTCTGCTGTCTCCACGATGATTGTATGTGTCCTATGGGATTACGTAAACAGTAGCCGGGATCTATGTAATTCAACTGCTCCGGTGCCTCGTGTGCAAAATGGCGGGCAGCCGCCCGCTCTTTGCCTGAGGGGTTGTCCCGGGAGGCGATCCTACCCTAGTCGTAAATCTGGGAATAGGACGACAGGCGCGTGTTCGCGCGTCTTGCGCTGAGCCGTGTCGAATCAGGGGCTGTCCTAATTGGCGTGACAGAGGGGGAAGTTTGGGTCCGGCGACAAGCAATGGCCTCATTGCAATATGTTTGAGCATTCGGTGCGGTTTATAGGGACCATAATTCAATAGTTCTGCCGGAATATCTCCCGGTCCAGGTGACTTATTAGATTTCATGGTCTTAAGTGCTTTTTCTAAATCTTCAATTGTCAGATCTACCCTTTGCTCAAATTTCACTTCCTTGTTTGACTGGAAGTTTCTGTTTTCTAGCAACAGTCTTACAAAGTACTCTTTCCATTTATTGATGCTGATGTTTGATAATGCAATATTTTTTTCGTTCGTGTTAATAGATTTAATTAATATTCAGGTTTCTGAGCTCTGTGCTCCATCTATGAATTGTTCTATATAATCGCATTTATCCAGCCACAATTTATTCTTCCTTGATAACACTTGTTGTTTAACTTCTCTACTTATTGTTTTGTACTGTAAACTAGTTTCATTTTTCGCCACTAAGCCATTTTAAATACAGTTCTCTTTTCCTTTTAATATTTTCTTCTAGACTTGTATCCCACCAGTAGTGTTTCGATTTTAATTTACAAGTACCTAAAGCCTCGTCTGCGGCTTGGTGAATCCATTCTTTTATCTGTTCATATCCTGTTTCTATTAGCCTGTGCTTTACGAATAGTTTAACTTCAAGCCTGTTTCTGTAAAGATGCGCCGTACTTTTATCGAAGAGACAGCTTAATTTGTATTTGGTAGGTTTCATGACAAATCCATCTTTATCTTCTTTATCCATGCTATTTTAAGTAAATGATATGTGTATTTTAGCGATTGCCAAACAATGATCGCTATATTGGGCTCCTCGTTTCACTCTAACATCTTGAGTTATGAGTGAAGTTTTTTGCTGGGTTATACAGAAGTCTATTATAGATTTTAGTTTTTTTTGTATGTTGGTACCAGGTGTACTTGTGAATATCCTTATGTTGGAAGAAAGTGTTACTAATTTTCATCTCATACTCTTCGCAAATATTAATAAGTCTTTTACCATTGTCATTGCGAGTCTTCTCTCCATATTGACTCACAATATTGTCTTTTCCCTTCCAACTCTACCGTTAAAGTCTCCTGCAGATATCATTCGGATAATTTTAACCACTCGACGTTGACTCAAGTAAAGTGTTTGAGTGTGAGGAGGCTTGTGTGTTCCCAAAAAGTATTTTTGCTTGAAAATACATTGAAAATTAATCTTTGTCCAGACTCAAGTTTATTTTACGCAAATCGCAAAAGCCTAAGGTCAGTGCCTCGTCGCCACCTAGGAAATACGTACTGAAGCGTCAACGTAACTTGAATTACGCACTAGATTAATAACCAATAAACAGTCTCATCCTAAGATTTGGAATTTTCTGGATAGATTACTTTTACATTACTGAAATGGTACCAGGATGTATACATTTTAAAACTTCAAGGACGCATTGGCAAGATAATTGGAATTTGCAAAAATCTCTGCACATCCGTAATCTTCCAAACTCTACTATAGAAACTCTTAAATAGATATATCAAGAATTGCAGAAACTTGTTCATGGAACTGCAGAAAATTAAAAGCTGTGGCCAAAGAAATCTATTAGATTACTGTGGACATTCCTTGTCTTGGGAATGTCATAGATCAATGAAGACGGTTTCCTTCAGATTGATTGATTGGTTTTTCTTTCCGGGCGCGTAACTGATAATATCATTAGTTCCGTAAGTGTAGTGCATGGCTTTATTGCGGGAGGTGGCGGCGATCTTCACTCGAAATCCGGCACTGACCTATTCGCCGGATTGCGTGGGTTTCTCAACGAGGTACCTCCCACTAGGGAGGCAACGCACTATCCGGGACAAGCTCAAGTTTCGGTCTCCCGAAATGTACTTTAGTGCACAGGGTTGTGCGAAATAATTTAAATTTATTATTTAAATACTTCGCCAAAATACTTTGTAAATACGTATTTAAATACATACTGAAAATACATTAGGATTTGATCAGCTAAATACATAAGAATTTAAAATACTTGAAATGCCCAATATACAGTAAATAAAATTGTAGTATATCATTTTTATTGCAACAATATATAGTAATTGTCAATTACAATAAATTAGTAATTGACAGTCACACGAATTTCTGAACAAATAGTTATGTAAGCCCTGAACCATGAAAAGACGTATTGCAAAAATTATGTGTATTATTCTATATTTACATTCAGATTATTTATCTTCATATAATTAAATCCAAAGGGATCAAGAAAGTGAACAAAAAATTCAGGCATATCTTAGGTTATTGTTCAACGAACTTTGAAATGAAAGCTAAATAAGATCCACAAATTTTATTTCTGTTAAAGTATTTTAACTATTTCTTTTTTTAAACACCTATTTTATGTTTTTAAATATATCTTCAAAACACATGTCCAAAAGCAAAAAAATTAAGTTTCTCTAATAAAAAATGTATTTAAAATACGTATTTCAAATAGAAGTTTTTAAATATTGTCCAACCCTGGTAGTGCATGTCACTGTAAGTGTGCGTAAGTAAAGGGTGAGTATAGGACATGGAAGAGGAAGGAAAGATCCCGCGCGTTCCGTGGCCCGTTTGTCAGGGTAATGCTCCGGGATTCTCCTGGAATTGAACGAAGAAACTACGGAAAACTAGCTATCAGAGAGGTCGGTCGATAGAATTGCTTCCAGACAGCGGCTGAATTGGACCGCGCTACGTAGCTTGTGTCGAAAATCCTGCCACTTACAGGATTCGACCCCTAAGATCTCCCGGTCAGACACATTGCAGTGTCATCAGTTGATGCCCTGAGCTACCTATGCCGGTGTTTCCGTCCGACGAACTGGATGTTTTCAGATTGACTTCATTATCTCCAGGACAGGTCGCGAATTTAAATGAACACTGAATACACGGACTTCGGTAGGCTCATCGACAGATTTGAAAAGAAGATAATGCAACTTATAAAACAAATAGGGCGAATGTACGTATTTTTGAGAGTAGAAACGGAATAAACTATCTTTTTCAAATATTCAAACTAGTGGTGCTACAACAGCACATAATTTATCGCATTATTTCTAACTTTTGCAATTTTCGGCAATTTAGAAAGTAGAGCTGCGCCATTTCTTAGCATCGTTCACTCTATCGTGGAAAAAATTGGAGACATTTTTGATAAAAAATACATGGCTGTAATTTCAAGCAGAAATAATTCGAAAAGTACGAGTATTTTTCTCAACAAAAAAAATGTGCATGACCTAATATAAAAATCTATTTCATGATTTCTTTAAGGAAACATCACTTTCATAAATATTGTACGTTTGCGATGTTAAGTTTTTCCAATTTTCGAAAATTCAGAGTTCGCCACAAATGGGGCCAGTACCAATTTTTTTTACCGCTTGTCCTGTATACGAAAAAAAATTTTAAGAAAGAATTTGGAACCTTTTTTGAAAAAATAATTATTTAAAAATTTCCTATATTTCACCCAAAAGTACGAAATAGTGTACACGACTTGCCTATATTTTGCATATATTCTGTACATGACTTTATTTCAAGATCTATCTTTGAACAACATATTTTATTCATAAAAACTCTCTTATTCATAAAATAAGTTAAATAAAAATTCATAAAATAAAAATTATTCATGAAAATCTTCAATATTGTATGTGTAGGAAGACTCCTAAAAAATGTTGAACTTTTGCAATTTTCGAAAAATCAGGGATTTCAACCAAAACCAGGCATGCGCCATTATTTTATGCGGTCTTTAGGCTATACGAGGATAAAGTTTAATCGAAAAATTTGGAGGATTTTTTGATTGATTAGTGATTCCGGACGCGTCGACCGCTGAGGTCATTAGTCCCGTAAGTGTAGTCTGCTTTTTCTTCGGGAAGTCCTCCAATCCCTAAGATCCCGATGACCGGATAGTCCTAGGTTCGAGTCCTGACGGCGGCAGGATTTTCGACACTAGCTTTTCAGCTACGCCGAATTCCGTCGCTGTCTGGAGGAGAATTCTAGCGGCCGGCTGCTCTGATCGGTAGTTTTCCGTGGTTTCTCCGATCAACACCAGGCGAATGCCGGTCCAGTACCTTACCGAACGAGCCACGGACCGCGCGCCATCTGTCCGTCCTCTTCCTTGTCCTATTCTCTCCCCTTACACACACACTTACACTAACATGCACTACACTACCACATATTCCGGGAGACCGGTCGGGAGCTTAGAGCTTGTCCCGACTGGGGCGGTGCCCCGCTGGTAGGAGAGTCCTGGTTAGGGGGAAACCCCACTAGCCGACGGTAGGTCGGCGCCGGATCTCGCCATCCAGCGGGGGAAGATCACCGCCATCTCCCGAGAAAAAAACATGCACTTCACTTACGGGACTAATAACCAAAGCAGTTGACGCGTCCGGAAACACGAAAAAATCAATCAATCAATCTAAGTTTCCGACCGGTCTCCCAGCATGTGTGGTAGTGTAGTGCTTCTGTGTGTGTGTATGTAAGTAAGGGGTGGGGATAGGACACGAAAGAAGAATGAAAGATCGCGCGCGATCCATGGCACGTTTCCCCTTTATCAGGGTACTGCTCCGGCATTCGCCTGGTATTGATCGGAGAAACCACGCAAAAATATCAATCAGAGCAGACAGCCGCTAGAATTTTCCTCCGGACAGTGACTGAATTCGATGTAGCTATCTTGCTAGTGCCGAAAATTCAAATATCCGTTTCAAACTGGCAAGCCTCGAAGTTCGTTCAGAGCGATCAGGGAATATTAATTTTTGTGAAAATCTTCTGATCGGTTTAAGGGCTGGAATAGCGTGTACTATGGATGAACCGATAGAAAGACTTTTTGGTGTCAATCGATTTTTCGGTACCAAGGACCTACAAAACATGAATTCTGACCTCGTAACATGTTAGAGGAAAAACTTTACTACATATGAGAACAAGCTTTATCCAGGTTTTCGCAGTCCCGACAATACGAGTTTTTCTGACGCAAAATTGCTGATTTCCGCCGCACGGTGACAATACTTTCTCTTTACTACGTACATAGTGGGGCGAGAAAGTGAAAGAGGTGCAACCTCAGTGGTGCAGTGGACAGACCGTTCCGTTCACCTTATATCTAAGGATTGAAATAGATCTGTAAAGATCTATCTTTGAAAACGTATTGTATTTGGGAAAAAAATATTTCTTTCTTCGAAATAGAAGTTGTAGGAAGATACCGAAAAAATTGGAACTCTTATAATTTTCGAAAATTCAGAGTTCAACCTGAGAGCGAGACCTGCGCCATTTTAAGCGGTTTTTTGCTCAATCCGAGAAAAAATTAATTCGCAAATTTGGAGCCGTTTTTGAGTTTTTTTTTTTAATGTTCAGGCATCATGTAAATTACCGATAAAAATCAATATAACTATTCCAAACTCTCAGGGCCTTAATTTCATTCAGATCGATCGGGAATATAGGTTTTAAAGAAAATCATCTGAACGGTTTAGGCGCTAGCATTGATCACAGACTGACTGATTCGCCAAGGACAGACGTGTCAATCGATTTTCGATTATCTATGACTCACAAAACTTGGATTCTTACTTTACAAATGTTAGAGAAATTATTTACCGCATATAGGAACAGATGTATCCACTTTTTCAATGTTTGGGACCCACAATAGGCGTTTTCTGACGAAAAATTGCCATTTTCTTCTGCGGCAATATAGTTCCTCCTCCTTACTACGTAAATATGTAGTAGGCGAGGAAGTAAAAACGGATTCGCGACAGGCTTTGTACGGTTTCCAGATTTCTCGACGTCGTGCATTCCGTCGTATCTCCATTATACATCACTATAATTTTGTCTATTTTCTCACTCCTAGTCTTCGGTCGGGTTGAAAAGCACCATCTAGTAGCGAACTCGAGTAATGGCTGCAGAACACTCACCCCTGGTAGACTCCCAGCAAAACAAACCAGACGATAAATTAAATGATTAAATTAAAGAAGTAATAAACGAATACATAAATATAAGGTAAAAGTAAATAATTATTAATATATTCGGTCGGATTAATTAATTACTCAAATTTGAATTTTCCAAATTTTGAATTTTTCTCATTATGTCTCCTTCACGCTTGATTCCTCTGTAAAATCTGTGTATATCCTAAATTTCACGGACTCCGAAGTAATACCGGTAAAAGGATGAATCTTCTAATAAAAGAAACAAATGCGGTACAATTAAACTTTTGTTGAGATACTATTGAATGCTTGAATTGTCAACTTCCGTTATGTTCTCTTTCCAACTACTTATGAATTTTACGAGTAGAATGAATCATTCTGGAGTTGGTATTCACCTATATTTTGCTAACACTGGCCATAAGAGACGCTTTCTTGTATCAAGGATGAATTATTGCAGATTTCTCTTTCCAAGAGATATTAAATGCATTCTATTCGATTCATAAAAACATTTATTATTGCTAAAAATCGATATTCAGTACATACATAGAGGTAATACTGAAGAAAGTGTAATTATATTTGTCAATTGAATGGTTTGGTCACGATGTATATTTACTCGCAGGTACATGCATTTGGTGGCGATATCTAGCGGCAGAGTTTGGAAACTGTAGCTCGTTTCTTAAAGCGCGGGAGCTTCAAATCGTGCAAGTGCCCTAGTATGTGAAGGACGTGACAACAAATTCTAATATTTGAAAGAATTTGTGTAATAATCATTTCATTAATTAATGATTGTTTGATATTAATTTAAAACCATAATATATTCTTATACTTCGCATAATTTGCTGGTGTGTTTTAATAAAATGGAATAAATGCTGTGTGTGTGAGATTGGGGTTAGTATAATTACAATTTCATGAAATATCATTATAATATGCTAAATGTTGATAGAATTAATTAAATCTCCTGCAATTTGTTGATGTGTTACTGTTGTTGAATTACTCAGCATATTGAGTCTGGCTGGTGTTTTGCTGATCTTAAATAAATGAAGAAAAATGCTATTTGATAAACTAGCTAACTCTATTCCCCTGTTTCTGTCACTTTTGACCAAATATTACGGTTTAGGAACGTATGTTATTTTCCGCATCCACCCCATAGCATTACTACGATATAATTCAATGTATTCAAGTATTTGAATCAAATAATACATCTCTGACGATATAGAATTCGGAAAGAACCATTATTTTCCCAGTAATGACATCTGTTATTGGTTTATTTTCATTTGCGAACCGTAATATAGCCCGATTTAGAATCAAGCCATCTGGAAAATGGCGCGTTCCGACAGATGTATATGTTTAGTTGAAAAAGCCTCTAAGTGGTTTCGTTACGTTTTTCCATAAGATCTTTAATTACCGGAAAGCATGTCAATAGAAAACGAAACAGCGAGTCAAACGCATGCATTTTGCTCTGGGGATGATTCAGTTTGAGGATAAGCCCTAAAAATGCAGAACTTATAAGATCACGCTGCTATTTGGACTCTGCGAGCGGCTTATTCCCGAAGTACCCCGAAGGACTGGTGCGTGACGTCACCGGATAGAGCAGGAAGACAGGCAGGGGAGAAAATGGCGAGTTGTTGCTGTGAGGAAGCTCTGTGATCGGGTGCTATAACTACGTGCTCAAAGACTTAAATGTTGTTACTTTTAAAAATAGGAACGTTGTGAGGTGCATTGGAACGCCGACTGCAGCACCATGACAGCAAATATGTATAGAGTTGGAGGTAAGCGAACAAATATATTTAATACTGATATAGTTAAATAATACGGCCGGCTAGACTTATGTTGCTGCGTGCGCATTGATATTTTTGTTGATGGCAAGATACGAAGTTTGTGTATATGTGGTTAATTTTGGTATGCAGAAGCATTGACAGACCTAGTATGATTTGATCTTGAAGTTTTAATTGATTAAGTTGGCTGTAACTTGTATTTTTGTTAGTAAATATACACCAAGTCTGCAGAACTATTTTGTTGCTGTGTGTACAGCGTGCTACAGTGCCGAGCGTCCAAACATTTCGAATAGCGCTCTTTCAATTTGTTATTCTGAATGAAGATGGAAAATAAAAGTGAAGAAAACAAACTAGTGTCGAATATATTGCCTTGTTCATTGGTTGTCTGGCGTGGGAAACTTAGTTTTAGCATTAAATTTTCGTTTCAAAAAGACTTGGTGTATTTTCTTCGTGTGTTTAGACAGTAACGAGCTTGTGTAATTTTGAAAAAAGTTTGTGAGTTAAAAGATAATAGAATTTTGTAACGTAAAGTTTCAACAATTTAAATAATTATTCCATCGAAGACTCTTGTTGGGATACTGTGCAGCTGCTCATTTGCCGGTGCACTTCTTTGTTGCTAACAGTAGTTATGCCGCCAATTTAAATGCGCGGACTAGTAATTTCGATGCGTTTTGTCAATTGTTTACTATATATTATTGAAGAAAGGGTATCGGTTGATGATGAGAGGATAAGTTGATGTTACATGCCTGTTGGTATTGTATTGTTGGTGCTGTGCATCATTGTATAAAGCGATGCAAAAATTCGATGTATAAAGCTGGGTGTATATTGCACATGGGTGTTTCATCCAAAGAATGCACGAAGCACGAAGTGCAAAGGAGGGTAGTGTGATTTCGTAATGAATGCGGTTTCTTTGAGTGATGTTTTTATATCAAACGTAATCATGATGGCAGTGATGATTGCACGTTGACAATTCATGTGGGTGGTTTATACAGACATCTAATTATGTAGAATATAATTATTTTAGAATTAATTAAATGGATCATGACTGTCTGGGATTATAAGTACAAGCTCACATTGAATTGTTAATTTTCAATGGCATAGTTTTTGTTTGCGTTGAAGAGATGCTGCAAGGATTATGTGCAATATGTGACAACTAAGCCACATTTGTTCGGATTTAGTTAATTATTTATTCTACAACATTAGCTGTACATCTTCAATTACATTTGGTGTGACAGTTATGTTAATCTTTCATGAAGGCAATGAAACAAAACCACACATTAACACATGCAAGATTATCGAAAGTTGCTTTATATTTTTAAAACGAAATGTTTATTGTGGAACAATGATCTGGACACGCTAGGTTTGTTGTCAGTCTGTAATTTCATTAATTTGTTTTATACATATCCGCCATGAGTTTACCTTGGGTAAGGCGTTTTTAACAGCAGTCATTTATTGAATTGACCTATCAATTTTTCTTGGTACAGAGGTTTCATTTCAAATCTTCCTTCAGTCGTAATTTTGTTGCGGTGGCTAGTTTCTTTTTCTGCCTCGTCCTCCTGTGTTCTTTCTTCTCGGTTTGTGTCATTTTGCTCTTTCTTTGATTCGTATTACAACTTTCTTCCTGCTCTTTTCCCGATTGTTTCTCACTCTTTACGTATAATTTTTGGATCCACATCAGTTGTTGTATTCCCTGATTTTCTCATTTTTGTTCGCGAAATTTTGTGCCCTCATCAATTGTATTCCTTCCTTCTGTCCTTTGACGTTCTTGCATTCTCTCAATACGCTGTGTCGTTCTATCTAACCCAGTTGTTACTTTCCCGCGTTTTTCATGTCGCCTTAGATTGTTCTCTTTTTATCGACTCCTATATTTTTAATTCCTTTTTTCGTATAGTTTACGTAGTAATTTCGCAGTATATGTGTGAAAATTCTGTTCATTCAGTCTCGCTTAAAATATAGGAATTAAAGGGTATTTTAACGCGTCCAGCGTTTGAAATATCTGTAAAGAGAGATTCAAAACATTTTACGGGTTTTTGGTTGCAAATTTAGTAATTTATCTGCGAGAGCGAAAATCCTGAAAATGATATTATTTTCGCCTTATTAAACGACAACTTTCTAAATCTAAAAGGCCCAGAAACTGAAATCGCACATCAAATAAATTCCGACTGTAGTACTTCAATCAACCATTTCAATGTTTACCTGCGGGAAAACGGCGGTTGTAGATTTATTTCTTCGTGGAGAGGGAAGGTGTCCGTTAGAATGGATTCCGACCGGTTGATCCTTGTTTGTCCTTGAAGAAAGCTGCAAGGAAAATGCCTTGAAAAGGGGATGAATTTCAGATGCGTTGCCCGAAACTTCAAATGAAGAAACGTAGTGACAGATATCATTAAACGTTTGAAAGTAATAGGATTGCAACTTACCGCTAACGTAAAATTCCTCGCAAGTTCTTGGCGAGAATGAAACTGAATCGTTGGAAAGCAAAGCTTGATAACATTCCTCCAAAATTGCTGCATTATCGGAAAATGAACTATGAGAACAAGTGCATCCTGAAACGTAAGGTGATACTACAGAATGGCATGGCCATGGAAGAAGGTTTTTTACTAGAAAAATAAAGATGAGAATTTGCGGAAGGGCGATTGCAGGACATGGACTGTCGAGACAATTTTTGCGGGTGAAAGTAAGTTTCACGAGTTTGGCTCTAATGGGAGAACGTTGGTGTCGAGAAATGCCAATCATAAGTTGTAGGTGAAGAACCAACAGCCTACAGTAAAACGGTGTTGGCCTGAATAAATGGCCAGCGGCGACAGTGAACTACTGTTAATTGTGATTGTAATGTGAAAGTATAGGTTATCATCAGGTTCTTTGGAACAATCAGCATGAATGTGCCGAAAAATTCGGTATTTCTCACAATTGTAAATTTTATAATTGCAAAGATGCCTAGCTCATGTTGGCACTTACAGTTCAAATATTGCTACTAGACATTTTCCTAAAATTCATTAGATCTCAACTTTCTAATATCTATAAAATTGTCTACGTATGACCTAAATTAGGAACTGAAATGAGGGAAGAACTCGTTTAATATTACTGCATCTGATGGATGAGACGACAGGGAGAAGGGGTGGTGGGATTTGAGAAAACTAGGATAGCATGCTTGAGAGATGAAACGGACGTGATGAAAGGTCTTTTTCGCAAGTCGAAATTCTAATTTTTAAAAAAAATCGTGTACCTTTTTTACGTATCCGAATATTATTGGAATGGAGTGGAAACAATGATAGTTTCATGTGTTGGACATGGTTTTAAAGGAAACTATTTAATAATATTCTGCACACTCCACGGAGTCTCTTTGTGTCGCCTTCATTATTATAAACCTGATATTGTTTCAGAATTAAGGAAAATGCTTAAATTAACTTTAATTACTCTACATTTTAGTGTAGCTTATTAGGTATTAAATATGTTCAAGCCCTGAGCAATGTATTTATTCTTCACTCGCACGTGCTTTCCTTGCTTCCCTTTTAAGCGCCTTTCACTCATCCTGCATTCCGTAGCAGTGTCCGGTCTCTTCTTTTGCTTCACCTGTCGCCCCCCCCTTTCTTTTCGCTTAACATTTTACTCATGTTCTGTTCACCATTTCGGCTCTTACTTATTTGTTCGGCTTGTTAACAATGTCACAGTCGGCGTTTGAGATGTGCACAATATAATAGTTTTGTAGTTTGTCAACACTTTTGCATTTCTGTCATTCTTTTTGTATTTTCTTCAGTGGTGACATTTCCCCCTCCTATTTTACAATTTTCGTCATCCGTCTGTGATCTATAAGCCTGAAGCACGTTGCCTTCTATCGCCAGGACATCCTCTCATTCGCTCCTCTGCGACTCTTTATCTCCTTTTTCTAACAGATTTAAGTACACTTCGAAGCTCCTCTATAATATTCCTTTTGTGTTGTCCTTTTTCCTTTGTTTTGTATAATATTGTTTTCAAGTATATTAATAAACAATTATTTGAGCAAGTGCCCACAGAATAACGCTTTTACTTTCCAAATATTGTTGGACAAGAAAAGTGACTTGTCCTAATAAATAAATTAAAAAAAAAAATAGAAAACTCATTTTGCTGGAGAATTGATTGATCATGAGCGGAGCATTTTTTCGCGCCCAAAAACTGATGCGCTCTATTTCAGTTGTCTTGTGAACTGCCTTAATGAATATTTTACTAGTAAAAGTATTAACGATTTTCTAAATATACGCTTAACTAAAAAATGACTATTTTTGAGATACATTCACAAATATGGAAGGTGCACCTGTTTTGTTTCGTGTGTGGTGATGGTCACAAGGAAAGTTTCAACCGACATGTAAGCGTATAAGGAAATTTTCTTTTATACTGGATGTATTTTAATTTTTTGACGTATAGTTAATATTTATAACATGAACTATTGACGAAAGGATGGCTTTTGTTACGAAGTTAAATTTTGTAATAAGTATTATTGACTTCTGGGGGGGGGGGAGCTGAAGCCCGAGGAGTCCCTCCCTCTTGGTTGGGACTTCGCACATATGTATGTGTCTGTTGTCTGCGCCGATGATATCCGGTGAGAAATCCCTTTTCTAGTAATTTTCTAAAACATTTGTATTTATAGGCTTTTTAGTCCAGTACGACTGAAACATTCCCTTCCACAGCCAAATCTTGGACTCTATACAATCTTTGACCTCATTAAGTAGTAAGTTCCAGCTTTCGCTTCCGTTCGTGATTCGTCAATCTGTCCGTCCGATCGTGCATGCATGTATGCATGCATGCATGTATGCATGTATTATCCATCCATCCTGTCTGTTCGTCCCTTACGATTAGAACCCTTCCTATCCCACCAATCGAGGCAAATGCAGTGTCGTTCGGTGCGTCTCGGTCTCCTGATGGTTTGTTTATATATATATATATATATATATATATATATATATATATATATATATATATCCGTTGGTAGAAATAATAATCAATATTTTCAAACGCTAAATAATTTAGTTATTAACACGTGACAATAACAAATCAGCTAAACCAAACATTGCAACAGATGAAAATCTTTTTAGAACGGTTAAGAGCATCGGCGACGCCACATTCTGCAAGATCCTTCTGTATTTGGTTTGTTTTTTAACATTTCGCATTATTTTTTAAATACTTCTTTATCAATTTGCTTCTTTTCATTGCCCAGTTTCCTTTGCGCTTCACGGCCGTTTTTACAATTTGATCTCGCTTTATCTCGTGAATTTGTTGTAGCTACAGTATACTCGCTCGCAATACCGTACAATAATGTATTTTTCTGTGCGACCAATACTTCACTACATCCTTATATACTAGTGGAGTGCAGAAATTGAAATTCATACAATGGCTATTTTTTATCTACAAAATTCACGTTCTATGTATTACTTAAAACTTCTGATGACTAAGTATCGCGAAAGGCATTGGTATTATGGGGCGCGATTTTAATCTCGTTTCCGCTCCTTCGCCTGGAAAACGTATATTTGAATTCCATGCAGCTCTGTAATTGAAGCTTTCAACAACTCGTAGATTCTATATACTTTGGTATAAGATCCATTAGTTACTTTCCCAACATTTTAAGTATCTCATGGCTTGTGCGAACTGCATGGGGTACAGAGTTACGAACTGATGGGAGATGTTTTATGCGATTCCATGCGGGTCATGGAAGCCCTGGATTTCTGAACTTCGTGATAACTGACCTTAATGTAACAATTGTTGCAGACAGTCCCTTGTAGAAATTTATTTGGAAAGTTGTACATAATGTACATTTGTAATTAATTTCTTCATATAATTTTATTAATTGGTTTAACATTTAAATTTTTCGTGGATTACTCTAATGGGAGTATTCAGAATTGCTGTTATCGTGTTATTTTATACGTTTTGTAAACAATTTACAATCCAGTTTTTTGAAACAAGTAGCCCGTCTTACAGCGAGTTTATTGACTGATAGCAAAATTGGTTTAAATTGGCAAACCAGGGACCTAACTGCGCATTTGGTGACATTTAATACCTCATAGAACTACTTTCGTTCCCCCAAATAATAATAATAATATATTATTATTATTATTATTATTATTATTATTATTATTATTACAAAGTATAATGATATTTATGTATTCTAACGAAAGAATGAGGTATCGATGGTAGAAAAGAAACCGTTGCAAATGAATAACAATCTTTTAATGATCGGGAGGATATCAATTATTTAAAAATTGTATATTTGCCGTAGGATGTCCGACAACAGCGGTATTGTTTTTGAAAGTTTCAATCGAGTTGCCCTTGAATCTACTTTCCGGCGGATCGAAAATCAGAGGTGATCCAGACAACTGTCGTCGGCGAGAGGACGCGATACAATTCCCGGGTTGGGAGCAGACATTTCCGAAGCCCCGGCGTGGTGGCTGGGGGAGGCCGGTGTGTGAATTTGCGGCGCAGATGCGCGCGGAGGGGGAGGGAGGAGGGCCATGCGGCCGCGAGCGGCTCGCTACGCGGAGCGCGACCCTGAACCGGAGGCGCAGCCCCCCTCCCCCTCATGGCCCCCTTCGCCTCCCTTGTCTGCGCCGCCGCCCCCCTCCTTCCCCCTCGCCACTGTACCCAGCCCCTCCGCCCCCCGGTTCCTCTGCCTGGCCGCCCTCCTCCCTCCACCTCCCGCGTCCCTCGGCGTCGTCACGGGCCGTCGCCCTCCCGAGCGTCGCCGGCAGCGCGGACGCGTGCGCTGCACGCGACGCCCCGCGCTCCCGTGCGCTGCCGCAAGTCGCGGCGCGGCCGAGTGTTGAGGCCGGGGAGGTTGCTCTCTTGCTTTGTTTTTCTTAGTGTCGGAAAGGAAAGGAAAGGACAGGACAGGACGATTCGGTGCTAAATATTGGTTCGTTCCCGAAAAGTTGAACAATTTATGCCTCTGGTATGGAAATTGGTATTTTTTTTGCGTGTCAGATCGCAAATTTTATGTTTTATAATTTTTATTTTATATATTTGAATTTTGTATTTATTTTTATATTTTTTATGATGGGGCTCAGTCTCCCGAATTAAGTCGATGTTCTAACGAGATCCAGAATTATCACAACTTCAGTTGTTTTTTTTCGGGAAGAATGCAAACAATAAATGAAATAAAATGAGTGTTTGTACTCTTAGAAAGGTATTACAAAGTAATGCACAGTTAAAGCAAAGTCTGAATTGTATGTGCTTCAAGTAAATATTAAAATTTATCTTAATTTTTTTTCATATAATCTCGCACTTTTAAATTCCTCAATCAATGTATTGTTGTATATTAATCCTAGAAAGGAGTCTCGGAATGTACGTTTTCATCCGAGTCAAAAAGAAGTTTGGGAGAGGGAGCAAGTACAGTTTTGGAGTATATTTTTGTCGCCTGAAAATAGAAAATGTATATTCATAATCAGAATACTCCATCAGATATAACTCGATCAGTATGGTGTAATTGTTTTAAATTGAATGAATTTAATAAAATTACCAAAAGAATGGTTTCTAGGCAATGGGACTTGCCATTTCGTGTTGACTAATGCGCGCTTTATCCCACCCAAGTCCGAAGTATGCCTCCAAGCTGCTCGCGCTTCTGATTTGTTCCTCCCATTTTGGGTAACCGGCCAATTCGGGAATTAGACAGATTCGGAAAGTAGCCAGTGTGCATACATCGTTTCGGTATTAGAAATTGAGGTATCCATTTCTCTGAAAGCAAAATATCTATTCAATCATAATTTTGTTTTGTATGTCTGTTCTCTGGAGAAGGTGATTTGATGTACATGACTTAATATACTTTTCACAGTGCTCTGAAAATTGTGAATATTCGGATTTGTGTTTCCTAAATTCAGATGGAAATGTCTAAAACAAGAGCGAGTTGTGCTGCTTAAAGGGTGAGGAGGTGCATAATATTTCCGAACTAGTTTCGGATATTAAATCGAACGTGCGCTGCGAATCAGCAAGTTTGGTTTAAAAACGAGCACCTTTTTATAGCGAGATGAGAATCTTGAGAAACTTCATGTCTATATGACACAAACTAGAGCACCAGAAAACGTGTTCTACCTTTTCAACAAGAACAGTCACGATTGTTTTATCTTTAGTCTATTGAAGTGTAACTCCTTGGAATGACGCACCGTCCTGTTGGAAAGGGACTATCTGAGAAAATACCCTTGACGCCCTAATCCTTTCCTCTTGACCAACCCTTTATGAAGGAAAGTGAAAGTTGTCCAATGTATTCACGGTAAGAACTCTTGGAACGTGTTGGAAAATACATTATTTCAATTATACTAGAAACTTAGAACTGAGTGCTTTTGGTCTGAGGAATACCCAGAATTATCTTTCTTGGAAAAAGTGCCAAAACATTATGGCAGATATATACATCCATTCCAATTAATACTTTATAGCTGAAGTAGCTTTTTAGCGGATGGTACAGTGCCCCGGAGTTTCTTTGTAGTTCCGTAGTAGTCACTTTCACTTTTACTGACAATTAATGCTACATATAAAATGGGAACATAATGCTTTACTAGTTTACGAAAATGTCAACATATGCAGAACGAGTTCACGTTCGTATTGCGTGGGAAAGTCTGAAATTCAATCATCATTGTTCTTGGTTTCTTTATCGAACCCGTACTTTTAAATAGTTTCGTTACGTAAAATGGCGATACTGATGTTGCCTCTGCTGAGCGCGTACGTGAGTATATTTTTGATTGTTACAACATAAAAATCACAAATGCATGTTGGCGTAAAGCTTTAATCACCTTGACGTATCGCAACATACTTGGGTTGGTATCTTACGAGCAATTCAGTGCAATGCAATGGTGTCCTGTTTATGTAAGACTCATTATTACGTAATCAGTAAGCTGCGCTTGCCCAGCGGTTCCTATTGCAGTCAGCATCCATTACATGAAGGACAGATGCTACAAATAGCCCATATCGAACTGATGCGTAACTGGTAATGAAAAGAGGCTATTTTCGCTTTGTTCCGGTTTGCGTTGTTTATGAACGTTTAATTCTAAGTATTCAATTGACATGGATATGGTATCCAAGGAAAGTTCATATTCAAAGAAACCACCAATCATGCTGCTCAGACAATTCGAATTTGACCATATGTCTGCTACACGTTTTGTATGAGTAATAATATAATGATTCCTGGAATTGTTAGTTATTGAAACGAACTGATTTGACGTTCCTGACATGCGGGATTTGAAACGAACTGAATGGAGTATCTGACATACGGGTTTTGCATTATCGGTTGTAGGAAAAAACACGAGATAATTCATCAGTTGTAAGGAAAGGGGAGATTTCGATTTGGGTTACCTGATCTGCATTACTCTGCGTGTTGGATTCGTGGGTAGTAAGTAATGTGGCTTTGTTCAGTTTTCAAGTTATTGTATATTTCCTTTCGTTAAAGTGATGGTAGTATTCTGTCTTCGGAAAAGAAAGAAAGAAAAAAACCAACAACTAAGTAAGGTAAAGAAACGGTAATTTAAATATCTAACTTGTAATTCTACTGATGATTCCGTGTGAAGGCGTAGTACATTTACGCGCTTTTGTTGAATCTTTAAAATCGTGCGCGCGTGTTGCACGAGATCCCCTGGCAGGATCGTGCGGTGTGAAAATGGTTTCAAGGTCCTTTTATATCGATCCTAATTCGTGTTGACTCGTGGATCCACTTCGCAATAATGACTCCTTGAGTCATTTACACACCCTCTTTTAAATATGCAATCATTGTTCACTTAAGTACTTTACCGATTTTTCTATCAGTCGGCCGGATTTTCTTTAATCTAGTTTATCTGCTGCTTTTTAAAGCCCGTTCGTAATGTAATTTTGCGTACTGGTTTAGTTTCGTTAGGTTCGTAAAGCAAAGTTGATTTTTTTATCTATTTATCGCAGTATTGATTCATCTATTCATCTATCATTTTCGTATTTCAGTAATTTTCCCACAGGTTTTTTCACTATGCTTCCAGTATAATTTTAATGTTTGTGGAATTAACATCTTGCGCCTCAGAGGGCGCATTTAAAACAATTTTGTGCAAATATTTAAAGCACAGTTGAGAAATATTTTGAAAATCAATCCTCAGGTCGATTATTGGGATAAATAAGAGCATGGACTTATAGCTAAACGAAGCAAATACGTGAACCTCTTAAATCGTTGTTCATATTAAGTAGACAAAGTGAACTATTATTATTATTATTATTATTATTATTATTATTATTATTATTATTATTATTATAAATCTTGTAGATCTATTGCCAAAATAGGTATTGTAGGCCCCTGACACTGAAAGAGATTTTTATTATTCTCAACGTTGTTTATTACTAAAATCTGTGTGATGTCGGGGTTCCTCGAATTATGGTTCTTGTAATTTTTACTGTACTTTACGGGAAGCTCTAGGATATTTTCAAAATATTGTCAGAAAGTCTCCATTTTTGTACACTTTCGCTCGAATATAGTAAAGTTCACGAAATAATGTGATGCAGGTCCAATTTCTATTAAAACATCAGGAATTTCGAAAATTGTGAAAGTTTAAAATTTACTTGAAATTCCGACAGGTGTGGTGAATTCTAGCGGCTGTGTGTTCGGTAGTTTTCAGAGTTTCCCCGATCAATTCCAGGCGATTGTGGGAGCAGAACTTTAAGAAACAGGCTACAGACAGAGCAAGTTTGTTCCCTTCTCATCCTTGCCCCCTCTTCGCCCCTTATACGCACACACACTTTATATGCAATGCTCTACCACATATGCTGGGAATTTGGAACTTTTCCCGACTGGGCGGTCCCCCAATGGAGGAGATACCTCGAGGATATTAGCATGTCGGCATTAGAGGTTGGCGCCGGATCTTACGTTCTAACTGAGAAGAAAGTCACCTCCCGAGATATGCACTAGACTTAACGAGTCCTATCACCACAGCAGTTCCGCTCGGAAGCAAACTAATCGAAATGTGCGGAACAATTCGAGAGACTGAGGCAGAGAACGTAAAATCACCCTGCCGAAAATAAAGTAATGGAAGTGTCAATGATAACCTACATGTGAAAAATTTGACCCGCAATAGAACTGAAGAGAGGAAACAAGAAGTCGCTGAAATGAGATGTCATTGACAATTGGCAGGCTTTTCAATAATAGACCATAAATAAAGCTACCACTTCAAATTTAAAATCTTCGACTGAAGACCCGATTTACATGCTTTCCTTTCACGAATGGTTTCGGAGTTTGAACTCCGTGCGCATGTGCAGAAGCTGTTCTGCCGGCCTATATTTAGATTTATTCATAGTGTCCTTTGACAGATCAGCTGTTAGGATGTCATCCAATCGGGAACTTAAACGTCAGTACTGTACATTTTATCCAAGCTCCCGATTGGATGACACCGTAACAACTGATTTACGTCAACAGTCAGTTTAAATCGAAGTATACACGCCCATCTGTGCATGCTCACATTCGCTGAAACTCCGAAATTGTTTCTGAAAATGAAACTTGTAAAGCGGGTCTAACAGAAAAAAACGCACGTTAGGAAATAATTGGTGTGATCCAATGACTACCGGAAAATTTAGTAGCAATTACCGTTTAAAACAACTATCGGGGCAAGGATAAGGGCCAGATCTATGAGAACCTACTCCTTTCTCGGTAGAGTTGTAATTTTAGTGCATTTGCCATTCGCTTTTCCGTATTCTCGTTATATCACACCAATTCTTTATTAGTGACCTTTTTCCTGTTAGATCAGATTTTTCGCGATAAAGGGTCATTCAAGATGTACGTTCACGCTATTGAGTGGAGAGTTGTGATTGTGGACTATATTACAAACTAGCAGAAGTACCTTGTTTTGCCAGGTATTTCTCATAATCGTTTTTAAACAGAAAAAGGAATGAGGTCTGTGATGTGTATCCCTGCCTTACCTTTCCTTGCTACGCCTTGACCAACCGAGGCTTGCCCTGCTCCCTCAGTCCCTCTCATTCCCGCTATTCTCACCCTTCCCCATTTCACCCGCCCAGCTTCACCTTATTCGTCTTGGCCCCTTTCAGCTTCACCCAGCCTTTACGGGCCCGCCCTGCGCTTCCCACCTTGCCGTGTTTGTTACGATAATTGTTGGTACACCACATCTATGGATAGCTTTAAGCTGAAGCACTGTTGTATACTCCCAGTAACAATTTTGGACTCAAATTATGCTAAGCCTAATCCAGCTCTTGAAATGCATAAAAGTTGTGAATTAACTCACTTTTTTTATATATTCGTGAAAAATGAATGAGTGCACACTTAAATTTTGCTTTAGAGGGTAAAAAAGGGGATTGGAGTTACTTTTATAAAATCTGTCTCGTTCGGTGTGACTGTCTCGTTCGGTGTGACTGTCTCGTTCGGTGTGACTGTCTCGTTCGGTGTGACTGTCTCGTTCGGTGTGACTGTCTCGTTCGGCGCGACTGTCTCGTTCGGCGCGACTGTCTCGTTCGGCGCGACTGTCTCGTTCGGCGCGACTGTCTCGTTCGGCGCGACTGTCTCGTTCGGCGCGACTGTCTCGTTCGGCGCGCCTGTCTCGTTCGGCGCGACTGTCTCGTTCGGCGCGACTGTCTCGTTCGGCGCGACTGTCTCGTTCGGCGCGACTGTCTCGTTCGGCGCGACTGTCTCGTTCGGCGCGACTGTCTCGTTCGGCGCGACTGTCTCGTTCGGCGCGACTGTCTCGTTCGGCGCGACTGTCTCGTGGCGCGACTGTCTCGTTCGGCGCGACTGTCTCGTTCGGCGCGACTGTCTCGTTCGGCGCGCGACTGTCTCGTTCGGCGCGACTGTCTCGTTCGGCGCGACTGTCTCGTTCGGCGCGACTGAAACCGTTCGGCGCGACTGTTCCGTTCGGCGCGACTGTCTCGTCTTTCGGCGCGACTGTCCGGTTCGGCGCGACTGTCTCGTTCGGCGCGACTGTTCGTTCGGCGCGACTGTCCTGCTCCGGGCGCGACTGTCTCGTTCGGCGCGACTGTCTCGTTCGGCGCGACTGTCTCGTTCGGCGCGACTGTCTCGTTCGGCGCGACTGTCTCGTTCGGCGCGACTGTCTCGTTCGGCGCGACTGTCTCGTTCGGCGCGCCTGTCTCGTTCGGCGCGACTGTCTCGTTCGGCGCGACTGTCTCGTTCGGCGCGACTGTCTCGTTCGGCGCGACTGTCTCGTTCGGCGCGACTGTCTCGTTCGGTCTCGTTCGGCGCGACTGTCTCGTTCGGCGCGACTGTCTCGTTCGGCGCGACTGTCTCGTTCGGCGCGACTGTCTCGTTCGGCGCGACTGTCTCGTTCGGCGCGACTGTCTCGTTCGGCGCGACTGTCTCGTTCGGCGCGACTGTCTCGTTCGGCGCGACTGTCTCGTTCGGCGCGACTGTCTCGTTCGGCGCGACTGTCTCGTTCGGCGCGACTGTCTCGTTCGGCGCGCCTGTCTCGTTCGGCGCGACTGTCTCGTTCGGCGCGACTGTCTCGTTCGGCGCGACTGTCTCGTTCGGCGCGACTGTCTCGTTCGGCGCGACTGTCTCGTTCGGCGCGACTGTCTCGTTCGGCGCGACTGTCTCTTACTTTCGATGTGACTGTGAATATGCCCTCCAGTCTGTCGGGGTTATTTGAGGGTGCCATTCTGTCCAGCTCCTTGGGTCTCATTTTCGTTATTTTCGCCGCGAAGCCCACCTGTGCTGCTTACGGCTTTCTAGAAGCTACAATTTTGTTTAAATATTACTGGACTTTGGTTGCTGTCCGAATTGCCGTCACAGTAGTCTCCCCTCCGTTTGGAAGCGGGGATAGGCGAACACGATGTGTTCTGCAGCCTCCGCTACTGGGTAACACACCAATCAAGCTAGGTCCGATAAAACTGGACGAGATGCATCCCGAGATGTAATAATCCGATGAAAGCGGAGGAGATACACCCCGACGAAACAGTTCCGGTCAGAAGCTGCGTTAAGTAGTACTCCTAACTACTTCCTTATCATTTATCTGCATTTGGAATGAGTCGATGCATCCGTCTCCCCTTTGGTATGTCCTATAGCTTCTGCAACTGGATCAATCCTTCTGTTGCACGCCAGGTCTTCCTCCTTTCTTGTGGACTGTTTAATGCCCGATATCTCGTTTTTTACCTCGCTTGTCAGTCGGCTACCAGCTGCTCGATGGGAAGCATACCGATTACTACATACACCTCATCGTATGGTTGGTGGTATCTTTCAGTAAACGCAAGTTCCCACAAGGCCGCTTCTCTGGCACTTGGAGAATATAGTCGGCCTGTGCGACGCCATGGTCATTTCTACTGTCCAAACTGGAGCTGCATATATCAGGATCGTTATTGTGTCATTTTACAGCAGTGGTCTCCACCGTTGGCCATAGTTTCCCCTTCGCAAATTATTTTGAATAGACAAACGATGTGATTGTTCGTACATACATGCCGCCTTTTTCCAACCCGCTGAATGAGAAGGGGTACTACTTACTCGTCGAACATTCAGAAACTTGATAGTCCCGTACTTCCCATTAAAGTTAGTAAGTCAGCAGAAAAAATCGAATTATTACTATTGCCATAACGTATACGCTATGACATTACACTACTTCCACTTCCTAGCCTTACTACGTACTTACGTAGTGAAGATAAAGTAATGTAATGCTGCGACGAAAAAAGTGGATACATTTTGCTTCTTTTTGTAGTAAATTACTTCAAGACATGTAGTCAGAAACCACATTTTGTGGGGCCTTGATACCGAAAAACTGATTGAGGCAAGTTAACTCGCTGGTCCTGGGTTCGAATCCCGGCGCGGGGGAAGTGTTTCCTGGTTAGCAATACTTTTGCAGGTTCAGATTTGCTTAGCCATTACAAATAATGCGTGAAAGTATGTGCTGTGCCCTTATATTTCTTCTTATAAGTAATATTTCTCAAATTGATATCTTATTTGCTAGAAATGTGTGTTTATAGACAAGCATTTGTTAGTATTTAAAAAGTTTTCAGTTCGGTCGTGGTTTCTTTCAATAGAGCTCAGTAGGATTTAAAAACGGTATGGTTACGCAGAATCATCATTAGTTTCGCGACCACTGCGCTAATGGTTCCAAGCAGTTCTGTATGTCGTCTTCCTTACCATAATGCCTGTCGTTCATGTTCCATTATATCTATAAGGGCCATCCTTGTGATGAAACGGAATTTCAATTGAGGCGGTGCGGAGTGCGCAGGTTACCTCAAGAGTAGTTAGCACATACAGTGTGAATCACGTAACTTTAGTACCTCCTGCAGTTTTTGAACGGTTGAAGTTATTGCAATGCAGTATTCACGGAAATGCATCAGAGAATGGGACTAATTAAGACATGTATTCATTTCTATACCATTTGCATTTTTCGAGATAGTGAGGTAACTTTCATATTTTGAAATGGAACTATACATATTCTTAAGTCTATCATGACGAGCGTAAAAACACGCAGCCAATGATATACGTATTGTCGCATGTTAGATAAGCATTTTCTTGAGTGATTTTTGTTTTTGCAACTCGTATTTATCGTATATTGCAGTGCTCAGAGCACGTGTTAGCAGGGAGAGCGCTGCACGACCTTGGTTGGTGGACAGTTACATTCAAAAGACATGTTAAACACGAGTCGTAAAAAAAAACCTCAAAATTACTAAAAGAAATTGCTTATCTAACGTATGACAATATGTATATCATTGGATTCGTCTTTTTATGCCCCTCATTATAGATAAAAAGAATTTTTCATTTGAAAAACAAAGTTACCTCAATATCTCTTAAAATACAAATGATAAAATCCAAACAAATCCATGCACCAATTGGCTCCATTCCCTCACGCCCTTTCGTGAAAACTGCTTTGCAATAACTTCAACCGTTCAAAAATTACAGAGGTGCTGAACGTGACTCACCTGCATACTAATCTCTGGAGACCGGATTTTTATGTAATTACATATCTTTTGTCGTTCTACGTACCATTTTCAAAATTATAATTTTGGCGAATCGCCGCCGTCCTAGCACAATATCCAACTTTTTCGTGCGTAGTTTTACATATTTAGTACTATATTATAATATTTTGCTATTTTCACAAAATATTTTTTATTCTATCAATTTTCTTCAATTTTATTACTTATGAAAATAGAAGTATTTTTTAAAAAATTGCATTTTTCCTTTACTATTAATGCGTGCCATAAACTCCAGGTACACTACGTAAGTCGCCGCCGGGTGTTTTCAAAGTCCGGTGCGCCTGCTTCATTTATCTCAATAGCAGGAGGTGCGTGTCAGAGACAGATCATTTTTACCCGTAGGTGTTATCACATTCCTTGACCGGCGTTTTTGGTTACCTGTAATAACGACGCAAACCGGGGCTTCATAGAGCAGAGGTGACTGCTAAAGCCAGCTGCTTTTTCTTCTCAAGCAGGCAGGCACTGCCGTGTTTTATGACAACCCCGTGAATGCTGCATTGACCCTACACGGCATCTTGCTGGCGTAATCCACGTGGTCTCTAAATGATAGTGTCATTTCATGAGGCCGAAGTATTTGATAGGTGATCGTGATGAGGTTCGGTGTTCACTGACCTTGAGAGGTGTTCATTCTCTTCTCTTCTTAAAGGTCCAGGGCCCAACGGCCAAGGAAATGCTCAAATTCGTCAAATGTAGAGTTTGT